>JADZMA010001395.1:0-20082 GCA_020796225.1 Arion vulgaris
TAACATTTTTGGGAAACTTGAACTGTAAATTTAAAAATTTTGAAAAGGGTACAGGGAGAGTCAGACCAGAACAAGTATGGAATAACAGCTGGACAAAGGCTGAATAACAGCCTTCAAATCCATGAGCAACAAAATAAATGGAATATACAACCAAATCATTGAAACCATGAAATTCAACCCTATAGAGACATTGGAAACAAGTGTCAGGCCTTCAGCTGATAGAGGATGAACTATAGTTCGTTCTAAAATTCTTGATCACACTAAAGTTTAATTTGTACGAAATCTACCTGATGGATAACAGTAATTTTTTGCATGCAGTCTTATATACCTCACGACCTTACAAATTGATGTTTAACTAATTGGTATGTGACTTAGTTAATGCAAAAACGTTTTTGTTATACAACTTTGCATAAGCACAATAAAATGATAACCAAAGTTTAGAATTTACATTAATACACAAAATGGTGGTGATTGTTTGCAAATGCATATCCCTATTACATATTATAAAAAGAAAGGTGACATTGTGAACAAATGATACCTTCAACTTCTATAAATGAAAATAAATGTTGTGTACATATGCCAATGACAGTCGTTAAGATACATTGTGAACTGATTAATTCCACGGAATTCCCGATTTTGACTTGCACCGAAATGCATGTGGAACACGGAAATGCTTAGTTATAGACAAACTTACAATCGTACTGTAAAATTTCGACAAGTATACCTAATTAACATCGCTGTTATTTTAGTAATATATAATAAAAATCTTACAGAACTAAAGGTTTGGGTGGGCAAAAATACTTTTGGAAGGTCTTCACTTCTTCTTTTGCGTCTGTTCTTACGACCAATTATAATCACTCTTTGTGGTATGTTTGATCTTTGCCAAGAACTGTATACGTTGCACATTGGTTTGGTAGGCCCCTAAACGCATCTACACGTTTAGGACACATGCATCCGATTTCAGCCAAACCTCCTTAGTCGCTCTTACGACATGCGTGGCAGGTAACAGTGGTTCTATTCTTTACACCCCAAATTTGGGCCCGGTAACCACTCGGCGAGGTCTTCACTGTTACCTATATAAAAATGTAAATCAAGAATTTATGTCAAATGGATGATTTTATATCGGTCGGTAAAGATGATCACGAATTTTGAAACGATTTATAGACATGAATTTAATGCAACAAATAGAGAAACACAAGTGCCTGCTGAATCATCTTACATACTTAATAAGAATTTATAGCTATGGAAAGGAAAGATAAAGCGATATAGTTTGGTAAGATACTAGATAATTAACCCGGCTTCGCTCAGGATTAGAAAATGTATGTAATGATGAAAAATATTACAAAAATGTTTTAATGGTACTATTTTTTATCTGTATTACAATGTAACTATAGTCTGTCCATTAATTCGTGAGCACGTTGAAATTGATTTTCTCGAAAACTACCTGTTGGATCTCAGTGATTTTTGCATGCAGCCTTAGAATATCCATGACGCTAAAATAAAGCTAACCAGTAGTTCATAGATGCTACGGATTTTGCACATCTGCGAATTCCTTTGATCTTTTATGACAATTGCAAATACAGGGGCTCAAATTTTAGATTCTACAGTAATCCCTAGAATTTGTCCATGTCAATTCTATTCATAGGTGTATCTCCATATTAACTTGATAGGTAAAGTAATTAATTGTGTTGCCCTTTATGTGCAATTGTGAACTTGGATACAATATACAACAGTTAGTCCTCCCCTTCAGTCACCATTAGACCCCAGGGTGTCTTAATCTTAACTTCACCACAGGGTGGCGCAGTGGTAGACGCATTTGGATATGAAATGTCACGTTGCTATTTCTCAGTCTGCTTAATCAAAACCATGATTTGTATCATCCCGAATCTGACGATTCCATAGTTGATAATTATTTACTGGCTGGACAAAATTTAGCATAATCCATCTGCGGTGCCAGTACTGCGTCTTCCTCTCGGAGCACATAATTCCAACGCACTTCTTCGGAACTTACCGTAACTCTGTCGTTGAGAGGGACTCCGTCAATCAGTTTCAACATCATTTTTAAATGTCTGTTGACGGCGCTTGCCCTTTTAACTAGCCCAGACAAGCTCTATCGGATTGAAGGTGAAAAGGCGCGATATGGAGGTAAAATCATAAAAAGAAGCGTGTGGCGTATTCATGACCGATTTTGTCAATATGAAACACCTTTGTCTTATTTGTCACTCCTCACCGAGCAACAACTTCGGGTTCAAATATGTATCGCGCATCGGCTTCGAAGCATTTTCCTTACTTGAGCCAAGTCTAATTTGAGTATTTTGTATTATTGATCACAGTTGAGTACTTTGTCTTCCGCTGATGCGTTGTGATAGGATGCGTTATCCATTACCTGTAGCATGATGAAGTCTGTTTAAATTGGAAGTAGATCTTTCTCCATCCAGTGCCTGAAAATGTCCATTCATTTCTGTGTGGTAGATCCCCTACACGTCGGTACTTTTTGATTAAAATAAGTCCCAGCATCATGAATAAAGACCTTCTTCACTGCTTCCTGCATGTATTGAAGGCCATATCGCTATTTACTGCTTGGTATTATTTTTCTTTCTGTTCACGTCTACTGATTGCCATTCTTTATCATTGGTGTGGTGAGGCATTGACCCAGAGATTGATCCAAATAAGTCAGCGTCATGGACAAGATCTTCATTCACTGCTTCCTGCATGTTAGTATATCGCTTTGGCCTTTGCTGCTTGGTATTTTCTTTCTGTTCACCGTCTACTTTGATTGCCGGTCTTTATCATTACAGGTGTGGTGGTGTGTTGAGGATTAGATCCAAGTATACAATATCATGGCCTTGCCTCACGCCGCTCCTGTGGATCTGCCTCAGGTATTTACTTCGGGCGGCAATTAGATAAGCTTTTTAAAATAATATTCCTGCATACTATAGTTTTCTATGAAGGTGAAGCCAGTAGCTCTTACAATTTTCATAAGTACTTTTCAAATGTCTGTATGCTGCAATCGATTACAGTTTAATTTCAGTTCCTGAGAGTAACAAGTTGATTTATGCATAAACATTTTCAAGAGCTCCCGCGTCTTATGACATCTGTGTCAAGTAGTCAATTGTTCTTTTCCTTCCTTGTGACGATGGTGCACTTTGTCTGTTTAATCCGCCGGGAAAGGATTCTCTATTCTGAACCAAGCGCAGTTGCGTTCGTTTCTCACAGGGTTATGAATATTCATAATGGAGTAACCTCTCTCTCTTAATTCCTACGGAAGTGTTGGTATCGTAAAACTGTAACCTTCCATTGTTATAAATGTGCGCTTCAGGAGCTCATTATGATGTGATATCAGTATGTCAGTTTTGATAAACCAACAAAATATGATACAATAATATGGAAATAAGCGAAATACACCTATAACTATACAGCGGTTCCCAATTGCGTCATATACTCACAGCTTTCAAATCGACAGGTTAGGTGCCGCAGGTTGCATTGAAATTGTTGTATACTCACGATATTTCTGTATATTACCATAATGTATTTTTTAGAACATGTAGCGTCTGTGTGCCGTAGATCTGTTACTATTGTGTACAATCCGGTGAGGTTGATTTTAATATAACCTAAGAAGAAATATTTCAAACTACATCAAATTTTCTTGGAAAAAATATTTCTCTAGCGTCATGGATGATATAAAAGCTGCTTGTACAAAAATCACTGAGATCAACAGGTAGTTTAAAGGAAAATCAATTTCAGCAAAGCGTGTCCACAACGAATTAATGGACAGACTATACTTACTTTCATGCTGGCATGGATGTCAAGTACCATTACCAACGTAGTTCTATAGAATATAAGAATTAATGTTTGGCTTAACAACTGGGAAGTCCCATACTTTTGTGGATATATGAAACTATTTTTAGTTAGATGCATTTGCTAGATTTATACTAAATATGGCGTTATGTTGAGTAGCAAAAATTACATATTTTATTGTGGCAAGTTATATTTATTTCTCAAGAACCTGGTGATAAACAACTGTTCTGTAGTTTTTTCCGTTTGCAAGCACACACATTCACATTTTCCACTTCCAGCTCTGGGCATTCATATGGCAGCTGTATTCACATTGATTTCAAATCAATTCCAGCAATCCTTGTGATTAGCCTTGTGCTTTTGTTTATAGACATAGCAAACACAAGTCATATCAGAATTGTAACCTTTTGAATTGAACTATGTATTGGATAGTCTCCTGGGAATGAAGACGCATCTTCTCATGAGCACAGCTAAGTTAAATGATTGCTTCTATAACATTCCGTCTCAGAGACCTACCGTGGAAAGTGTATTTGAAGATGTTAAAAAAAAAAAAAAGCAGATATATAAGACACAAAGTGGAGTATTGTTTATTTTTTAAATATGGTTGATCGATTTAGTATTTCTTCAGTTGATCTAAGTTGGTATCAGAAGTATTTTTGCAAAAGTTTGCAGAATTTGGATGTAAATTAGAAGTCTCATGTATGAGCAGATAATACAAATTTTGGGAAATATATATTAAAATGATTTAATTATATGTTGTTTTTTATCAACAACAAATGAATCCATTGAATACAAGTTCACACTATAAACGAATTTAGTATTTTTTTATTTTTGAAGAGTTTGAAAGAATTCATGCAGAATCGTGATGAAGCTATCGTCTTTTAACAATTGAGCAGCGAATTTACCAGACTGCTTGTACCGCCTGAACCAATGTTCTTCTACTTGGTAGATAGTTAACTTTGTTTCTGTCAGCTTTGTCTTTTATTTTTCTTCACATTAACTTTTGTGGAACAGGGAAATGCTGTTAGTAAGACAACTAACTAGGATCATATCATAGCAACATACTGATTAAACATTTGCACAGTCTGCAATTATCATCTCTCTATTTCTTTTTATAGGAATCTACAGTATACAGCTTTCCCAACATACTAACTAGAAACTTTAATTTTCATGGCCTATAAAGAGAAAAGGAAGATTGGCTTTGTCTATTTAGATTCCTCTGTGAATATATAAAGTAGCCCTGGAGGCTGTATTGATATCAAGAGACAATCTTACCAAGAATTGTGTGGAACTTGAAAGAATTGTCAACAAGAAAAGATCAGGTGCAGTATCAAATGATTGATTAAATGTTAGGAGCCATTATCATTGCGCCCCCGTGAATACCGCAATGCGATCCGATGAAGAAATGAAAGTCTTCCTATTTCATCCATGAATCGCCCATGCTAAACTAACTGGTGGCGAATTCAATAACTCTTTCCATGCCAATGTGGTACACTCATCGATGAGTTAGTTGCTCTGAGTTTTCTAGTTTTGCTTCTGCTCTTTTTAACTTTTTTATTCTATTAGGTGTCAGTTTTCTTCAAGTGTGGTATATAATAAGATATATAACTCTTTATTTATTAATGAGTAATGATTAGAAAAAATATGTTTTTTGTGTCTCTTGAATTGCTGTGTGGCAGAGGGAAATAACTTTGTGGGCGTGACCGAGTTGCGTATTGATGTTGCGTAAAAGGCGGATAGTGCAATGTTGTTTCTTAAGTACCTCAACCTTGCAACGATAGTTCTTCTTTGCTGTGTTAATTCTAACTATGGGATGAGTTGCCTGAAGGAGTACACATGGTTAGAGCTCCTCAGAGTTCTCAATAACTTTATTCTATCTTGCTTTATTCAGAAATAATGTTTCATTTGGTAGCCTGTGCGTTACTCAATGTTTGACCGATATATTGCTCTACTGAAATCTGTGTGCTTCAGGACTAATAGTTCAGTGTTTAGCATTGATACAATAACTTTACAATGGACAGTAGCTCAGTGTTGGCATTGATTCCTCAGCATTTACAGACAATAGTTTAGTGTTTAACAATGATGCTCAATAACTCACGAGGCCTTTGATAGTTCAGTGTTTAGCATTGATACAATATTAACTACAGATTCCCCAACATTTACAGACTGATAGTATAAGTGTTTAACACTGATGGATGTAGCGATGTAGTACTCAAGAGGAAAATATCCATGCCTGAGAACAAGAGAGAGGTTACAGGTGTGCACAGAGGGTCCCACCAACAGGTGTGGTCTTTTCTTGTTCTGAATAGTGTTCGACTCCACCAAGGATAAATAGCTAATGTATGACTGAAAAATTTCTTGCCACGAAAGTGAGTCACATTGTAAAATCAATGTAGGCGTTATTACTATATACAGCCAATGTACCACTGAAGTAGATTAATGGAACAGTCAGCATTCTCAAATGTTTGAGGTAAATTACCTTGTTGGCTTTGTCCCAGTTGCAGGACATGGTATTTTCCACCGCACTTGGTTTGCATTTGTGTGTGGTGTGATCCCAGGATGGTTGTTCTTCTCAGCCCCTCTCTCCCTCCCTCCCTTTCACATAGCAAAATCTTATAATCTTTCTACCATAAAAAGTTGGGTGGTTTGGGCACAGGCTCCAGCACTGTGGAAGCTCAGACAGTTGTCTCAATTCCCTGACAATCTTTTGACCCACAAATCCCCAGTCTATATCTATTTCTGTTTCTTGTATTGCAGCAGAAAGTTTGTATGTTCTGAATTATGTGTTTTTTCATTATTTCAGTCACCATGTTCAACATTAAAATTGTACACGTATTCTTGATGAAGAATGATCTGTGCTCGGCGTCGGTGTAAGTATCTTTCAACTATTTGGTGCAGGGGGAGTCAAGACTTTTAAAAGAAATCGTCATTACTGTCTATAGCCGTTATAAGATAGATAAATGAAACTCGGTAAAGTTGATAGCATGATGTGATGATCTCACCACATGTTGTGGAAATTCAGGGTTCAATGCCTGTGAATAAACAATTTTTTGTGTGCATATACATTTATGCGGTTGGACTACAGAATACCCTGATCTTTTACCAAGATCTAAATTACAAGTACCTTTGAAGTCAGAGGAGACACTACTTAAATTGAAGACATAAGACTTCGGTCTCTTCTTGTCTGCCTTTGTGTGGATGAAAGGCATTTAAAATATAGATGATAAATCAATCCTTGATTAATGATTTGATTCGTTGTCACAAATAGAATTGGATGCCTGAGGACAGAGTGCGGTGTGTTTAATCTGCGAGCTAAGAGAACCATTAGTACGCATACTCTTATATCTGTTGGGTGAGACTAAGCTGTATGTGTCTCTTTGCCTATAGAAATTACAATGATATCATTTAATAACCAATCACACACAATCAGTCTGTGCCATATTAATGCTAAATATGAATGCTAACATTACATCAAGTCGGTGCCCAATGTCAGCCTTGTGACTGTTCAGAAGAAGCATTGCACCATGTCTTCCAGTGCCATGCGCCTGTGACCTACGCTACAGGGTACCTACCTCAGACCCAGATGTTGAAAACACTCTCTGTGCTAACACTACAACTGTACATCTAGCCATGGTCTCAAGTTGAAGGACAAATGTCAGATGACCTGCCCCGTGAGGTGGAGCCTACAAGGGGAAACAAGAATAATAGTACCACTACAGCCTACAATGCATGTCGTAAGAGGCAACTGATGAGGCCTAGGATGCTACATGGTAAGTAAAAAGAAGCACATAAAGCGGATGTGCTGGCTAATTGTTGTAACTGCTGCTTACAATGCTCTTAGGCTCAGCTCGCGCTGCAAATCCTTTGAAGTGGTTGACAAGTGTGTGGAGGCGGTCTGAAGAGAAGATGACTGCTGGATTGGAAAAGTGTTGTTTTGCAAAAAAATAATCTATAATCAAAATAATCTATATTTCAGTTATACATGGAAAGAACAAGATGAATTCAATTGAATAGACAGGTGGACCCACACTGAAAAACCGGAGGAGAATATATGAAAGGGTCCTTACCTGGAACCTACAAGGACAATGAAAAGAAGCAAAATACATGGGCGGAGATCAACAATATAAAAAGAGAGCGCTGGAGATAGCTAGAGATAGGAAGACTTGGCATAGTTAGTTGAGGCCTATGCCCCACAACCGGAGGTAAGGCAAAGAGAAGAGAGAGAGGAGATTATTCTATATTTAAAATTGATGAACTGTACTCATTTATTTATATTTATTACAGAAAGCTTAGTAGGTATCAGTCATAACAAACCAGCTGATGTTCATGTCTTGTGTGTATCACTAACATTTGATTGAATGCCATGTTTTTCTTCCCCATACCACCATCAAAGGTTATCCACTCTGTGATCTGGCTGAATCTGAAAGGTATTCAAAGCTCTCAAGCCACAGCAGGTGTTAAGATTGAAGAAGGAAGCAGGCAACATCAATTTATCTTTGGTAGCCCTGAGAGAGAATGTGTATAGAAGCACTAAAACACCTTGTCAATGCTGGGTATCATAGTGATATATATTTGTATTTTGTGAAAAACACTGTTATTAGTCTCACTGATTTCTGTTAGTGTTTGTTTTGAATTCATGTTGCAGTAAACCTGACAGTTAGTTTTTAACCTCCCAAAGGACTTGTGGATCGGCTATTATATCCTGGTCTCTGTGTGTATCAGGATATGTAGTGGACATCTTGCATTGTTGGGAGTTTAGGATGGAGATCTGGAGATCTTTGGACTTCTTGGCGGAAGCCTATGGTTAAAGTGAGGACACACAAAGTTATGATAGTCCAATCAGTGATTTAATAGTTAGTACACTGTGCAAGTGGCTGCCAATGGCGAGGCGGAAAGAGAGAGTGTGTTTAACCAGCAGGCCACAGAAACCATCATTGCCATGCCAGCCGACATCTGTTGGGGAGACTTATGGTCTGCCTGGAGTGTGCTGTGATGTCAGTTCAGTAACTTAAGTTAAAGATACATAAAGCTTTGATTCTGATGTAAATAAAAAGAGTACATTCTCATTACAGTCTCATTATCTTTCTAAACAACTCATTCATTTCATCTAAATGTGCAGAGATCAAGAAAGCAACACTTTGATGGAACTATATGCATGAAGAAACTTTTGGGTTCTTTCTTTTTGTCGTCATACTGCGGGTTGTTGCTCAGTGCCATGGTTTTCTGTTTTTTTACTTGCACTGTTCTGGTAGTCTTTGCTGAAAACTGCACTGAGATGGACACACCACAGCGTCAACAAAGCGCAGTGGAAGACCCAAAATGGTTCTTTCTTTTTGTGTAAATCATCACTGCTACAGGTTGTTTGCCCAATTATGCCATGGTTACTGTTTTTGCCCTTTCTTCTGGTAGTCTTTATAGCAAAAACGCGCTGAAATGGACACAGCGTCAACAAAAGCGTGGAAGACCCAAAGCGACCTGGAAAGTAGGCGAGAACTGAAGAAATGGAACACAATACCACAATGGATGACAGAACAAGAGAATAATGGTGTGCATTTGTCACTGCCTAAGCGTAAAGAGAGAGAGATGAACATAATAAATGGATTTAAGAATCGATTTTGCCATGCACATTAACATTTTTGCTTCATTATTAGATCTAGTATAAACACCTTGTGAATTTTTATGATTTGAACATCATTGTTATACTATTTTAAGTACAATATGTGCTCCTATGGAATTTATATATAGCGCAGATATTCTCTGGTTTCCACAACAATCGTTACATGTTGGAACAGTGAAATATTAAATTAGAACCGAAACAATCGGGAGTTTATAATGACATGAAATGTGTTATTATGTCACATGATACAGTGTTACCTCATTTAGTTTCACTCATTATAAATTTAAACCAATCAATAGCAAAATGTCTTTTTCTGTATGTTTAAATGTCATCAGGTGCCTCTCCACATGTCCCGAGAGGTTGGCTGCAATGAATCCCCAGCATCCTCTGTCTTTAGCCTTGGTGTTGCACTCTCTGCCAAACTGTATCCTGCCTATTCATGAAAAGTTTCCTCACTTATCTCTCTCTTTCTTCCCTCTTGCTGCTCTTCTCCCTCTCTCTTTCCTATTTCCCCCCCCCTCTCAACTTTTTTCCCTCTAGTAAATGTTTTATCATGGTGTCATGTGATCTTTTTTATGTGCCCAAAATACTTTTACTTGTCTGAATTTATTTCTCTTAATAATTATTGTTCTTCATGCTACTTACTAGTTTTCCTAAAACTTGTTCATTTTTATCTGTTTTTCTATCCATGAAACTCTGCCTATTCTTCTGCTATCCACATTCAAATGCATCAATTCTTGTCATCTTCTAACTCTTGTTCATTGTCCGTAGTGTTCGAGCCATACATTATTATAGGATATGCTGCTGCTTTGATCATTCTCATTTTAGCCTGTTTGGCAATTTGTTTGGATGTCAGTAACCTTCTATCATACAATTGAAATTATCATGGTTATTCCTTTTCTATTTTTGAATTTCTTATTATACATCTGCCATCTCAAAGCTTGTTTATCGGCCAAGATATAAAAAACTTTTGCGCCGATGTAGTAATTCTCATGTATTTAAATTTATACATCTGTTATCATCTGATCAGATGTAAACTTTTTTTACTTGATGTAGCAATTCTGGATATTTATAAATGCCCGAGTAGTAATGAACTTTTATGAATACAAGTCATGTACCTGTTTTTTTTTGTGTGTGTATATAGTAGACACTTCATCTCTCTAATTGATTGAAGGTTGTGCTTTATATTATTGATCTGGATTGTATCTTTAATGAATGTGTTGAGCAAGGATGGTACAGAGTCATGTACTAATTATTATTTCTGCATGTTCTCTATTCGCCACAGGGATCAGCAGAGGTTGGTTCCTTTCAGGAGTAAACGACACTTTTGTGCTTTAAACTACTTTAATGGCAATGGCAGAGCCGTCATGATTGTCAATGTTAGCCGGTGCATCTATGTATGATGACACTTTGTATCTTCTAAAATTTTCTACCATTGCCAAGCAGGTAAAGTGCATAGCAAAACCACCTGAACCAGCTAAGAAACCAAAGGAGAAAAAGGTCATCCCTCCTGCCCAAAGACCATCAATTGCATGGGAAGTGTTGGGTAAGAATAAATACAATTACTGTTTTAAAATGTATAATTATTAATAACAAGTGTTAAAATCATATTTCATGAGAGAATTCTGCTCCCAAATTATATAGATGAATTTTTTTGTCTGTGACACGAGATGTTCACTTTGGACCATAACTTGACTTAAACTTCTTGTTGATTATCCTGATAACAGACTTCGCCTACTAAGCAACTGTATTTCGACATCATCTGTTGGTGTTTGGTTGTCTGTAGTTAAACCATTGTATCCTTGCACCCGGAGTCATGGTTTTGAAGCTATGTGTTATTTCTGTTAACTGGTGCAGTTCCCAGTACCTAGGGTTGTTATTGAGCGACACAGTTTGTGCTATTGGCAATACTCTGTTGGGTAGCGTCATTTCTGTGGTGAGGACTGATCCGAATGGAGAAAACACAATGTGTGAAGTCAGTCCCTTGTCTTTCAGACCTTCTGATGTGGTAAAGTCTACTGAAGAATGACACCAAGCGTCTCTAGAAGATAATCGAGCCATCCATCTACAGCAGCCTTTTTAGAGGTTGTGCAGAGAATCAGAGGCAGGGATTTTACCTCTGAAATTAGAAATACTACCAAGCTTGTGACATCCATGCTGGAAAAGAAATGCTTAATGGAGTTAAGTATAAACTACACTGTTTAGTGCAGGTAACAAGAGGGAATAGTGGGCTGATAAATGGATTAGGCGCAGCTCCATGCTGGAGAACCTGGAGTTTAATTCACGATATGGTCAAGGAGTTCTCTATTGAGAGATAAGAACATCTAACCTGAACAGTTTGCTCGACTGCACTAACCTTGCAGTCATTAAATTCCACGGAAGCTCATGTCCCTCTGTCCTACCCCACAAAAAACAGTATACAGGCAGTAATGGTAGTTAACGAGGATTGAAGAGGGTTTTCAAATAAACACCACTTAACAATTCTCTGTTTTACATTAAAAGTGTATCTGTTTATCTCAAATTACTTTTTAACATCCATTTGATCATGCAATTTTTCTATGTATTCTATTGCGCAAATTGTTTCTTCAATCTTAAGTAAAGGTTTTCAAAAAGAAATTGAAAGAGAAGAACAGCTTTTGTCATGTGGTATATTGAGGGCCATGAATTATGTGTTCATAGATTTCCTTGTTCAACAACACATGATATGAACCATCACTCAGGCCACATTTTTCCCTATCCAAGAAGGCACTTGAACTTTTGGGCTCTTGGCTTGGTGCCATGGACATTAACCACTCAGTTAGGTGCCAGAACACCGTCAATCTGGAAAAAAGCACCATGGCTTTCTGCCCAGCCCATAGGAATATCTGGAAAAACGCTTTGTGGCTTTTCTGCAGCCTTGCAGATTGAGACAAGCACTCACACCGTGGGTCCAACACCTCTCTACGAACACTGGGCAATGGGTGACTCATCACATTACATCAAGTGTTTCTCTGGTACACCTGAGTTAGACTGGTTGACAATTGAACCGAAACTCATCTGTCTGGGACCAGCATTATGTCATTCATAGATTTAAATTATTATCTGAATAGTCATGCCAGTTAGCATGTCTATCAAAGAAATATATTAGAGTCCTTTGAATAATACAAATATATGTTAATTAATTTTAATCATCTTCTGTTATACCTTAGCACCATCAGAAAATGCAGTTCCTGAAAGATGCTCAGAATCAATACACTTCAATGACGGCGATGATGTGAGTACGTTAGCTTTGGCGAGGACGAGTATGAAGATGAGAGTAGTGAAAATGATCTGAGTTTCGAAAATGAGAAGCAAATGATAAACCTTATCAAGTCAGTCTGTCTTCATTTTGTGTGCGTGCCACAAATATGTTTATAAAGTTATCAGTGTTTGATTGGCTAGAATAATCCACCTATTAACAATTATTTATGTATATATGTGATCAAGGTTTGCATCTCGGTTGAGTTGTGGTATTTTATATGTCTTTAAAAGTTTAAGTTTATAATCTGAATGCTTTCAATTTGCCAATTGCTATATTGAAGTCGATTTTGAAAGGACGGAACATATTTCTTTAATAGGCACAGTCTCGTTTGGAGACTTAAATATTTGAGATAATTTAATTTCATTATATCTGCTCGAAGTGTGAAGTAAAAGATATGCGGTTGGATATGTAAGAAATATAAATATAAAAGAAATATATAAGAAAAGAAAAATTAAGGCCACAAACAAAGAGACGGGAAAAGATTAGTTGTTAGGCTTATTTTCTAGCGTCGGAGGAGTGTAAGGCAATTTATGAAACTAAAAGAGAAGCGATTTGGAGAGATCATAAGCGGAAAAGGGATAACTTAAAATGTAACATGAAAACAGATTTGAAAAATAAATTCCATTCAAAGAACAGTGCATCTGCTGGTTTTGCTACAAGTAACCACTGACCCCTATGAATCACCTGAGCGCCCCCAAATGATGCCCAGACCACTGCCGCTAGAGGGGCTGCAGCACCACTTGAATCTATGCTCTAGACCGCCGTTCCCAAACTTCGGCCTTTGCCGCGACATAAACTCTGTAATGCCCCCTCCTCATTGCTTTGTTTGCCACATGCCTTCCCCACCTTATATATATATACATGCTCTACTATTTTTCACTTTGACATAGAAAATTAAATTGGTATATATTTCTGTCAGCCCATGTAGTCAGTTTCAAATGTTATTTGACATGATATATTTGGTATGAATATAGCTAGCCACTTGATGAAAAGAAAATGAGATCGTGTAAGATGAGCATGGATGTATTAATCAAATTCAAATTTTAATGGTTATTATAAATCATAAAATCACGAAACAAACTCCCAAATGCTTCAGGAACCTCCACACCACCACCACCACCACCACCAGGTTTCAGGAGGGTGGGGACAGTGCCATACGCTCTGAACCAACCTTATTAACTAATCTTTAGCTTGAGTTTGGAGTCAAGAGGAGAGTGAACACATTCTGCTGTGGTTTTACATTGGAGACCATTTCAGATAGAGAAATATGTTCGGTTTTGCATAGGCACCTGGATCATTTACATCTACCCAAGGAATTTGTTTGCGCCAGATGTTTTCTGTAAGGTAAAAAAACTGAACATTGACCTGGTGTGCTCTGATCAGCTGCGCTGGCGGTATCAGTCGATCACCTGGTTACGCCGAACATCTGCATTTCTTGTTGTGCGACACGAAATCACGGGGAAATGTCCTTGTGTCTCTAAGAAAATTAGAAGTTGTTTATTAAATATTACTTTTGTTGTCTGTATAGATTATATTCCATCTGATGCATTTCTGTGTCATATGTTAAACTACAATCGTGAACTGTCGGGGCATTGTTAGCTTTGACTATCCAGCAGCACTTGCAGGATGGCTGTCCCAGACTTAGGTATCGCCTGTCTGTGTAGGACTCCATTCTTCTAATGTTGATTCACTTGTTCTGACACTTGGGTTCGTCTGGCGCGGACTTTGTGATACAGATCAGCCACTGGTTATCAATAGTCAAACACTTCTCCCGGAGAAGCCCATTCAACAAGAAGATACCCAAGTAGGCGTCTGCACAAAGATGGGGATGACAGGGAATGGAGACTTTCGGAAAGGCATTTACTGCTCTCTGTGAGGAATGAAATGGAAAAATGTGGCGTAGACAAAAGATAGCGGAACATTCTAAAATCTAACACATGTGACTGCCATTGATTCGCTGGCTGAAATTCTCAACAAGATTGGGTAGAAAAAAATGAAACAACCACTCCCTACTTGAGGAAAAAGAAAAGGAAGCCTAATGAAGTACAAAAGAAATACTCTCACAAAGTTCAAGGACACATTGTCAGCACACAGAATCAGTGTGCAGCAGGGAGTCAGGAGGTGGTAAATGGATACTGGTCAAATCATGTTCTGCGGTACAAGTACTTGCGAATGTATGACAACACCAAGAATAAGTATATCTGCGAAATATCAGGTAGCTCTGTGACCAAATATGTAAAGATTTGCCTAAAGATCAGAAACAGGTGAGCCAACAGATGATCTTATTGACCAAACAGCTGAAAGATGGGTACAGAACATTATTCAAATCTTTACTCTGTGGAGAAACTTGGCACACCCAGTCCTCGAGTCAGATCATATATGAGCATCTCATAAGACTATTAGCTGGATACTTTAAACCCCAGAGTTAGACTTTCAGAAAAGCAATCATAAAACTTTCAATAAACAAGCGTAAGTTCAGACAATATTCTGAAATCCTCAAATATAATCAGATGTCTCTGCCCCACCTCTTTCTAATCTCATATTCAGTGCTGCTGGAGGAATTTCCTCAGGACATGAAGTGCAAGAGATAGTGACACTCTGTAAACAAAAGAGGATAAGAGGACTAACAACTACAAAGGCATATCCTTTTAGAATATCCTGAGCCAAGGCTTGCACTAGTTCTTTCAATTGACTACAGAAGCTAGTGGATGCGTGTTTTTTAGAGTATCTTTGTCTGAACCCATGTGTTGTGCTAGCCAGCTTCAATAATGCTTTGTAATCTTCTTAATGCACTTTGTATTTACATTCACAATATGCTTCTGTAGAGGTTGAGCTGGCAATCAAGTGTTACTCCAAGATATGTGGGATGTTCTCTTGGCAATTGTTGTCTAAGTCAGGTGATATTCATTTGGCAACTTTGTGTAAGCTAATAGTGAAGATGGTATGGGTTGTAGCACAGTTTCTGTTCGTCAATTTCTATGTCTGGCAGTAGTCTTCTTAGATCTCCATTAAAGTTTACTTGCTCTTTCTTCATCCTCATGGCTTTGTCAGACCTTCGGCTGTTAGTGCTTTTCACAGCCATTAATCTGACTTTAGGAAGTCATTGATGTATATGATAGAGGGTGCAACTTAGGGATAGAACCTCAGCGAAGAGATTCATCATTTATTCTTTTTTGGATTGTCCGATCAATTAGGAAGTACTTAATCAGTTGTACATTTGTATCCATGTATTCAATGTCCATCATCTTTACAAGAAAGGTTTTTTCCTCCATGCCAGTCATGGCTTGACTGCAAGTCAAAAGAAGATCTGGGCATGATTCGACAAGCAGTGAACAATAAATCTCATCAGTAACCATCCTATTACAGGAAGCCCCTTCAGCTGATCTACCATAATGCAGTTTCTCATCCGTTCTTTTGGGTCCACCCGTCCTCTTTTCGTCTTCCTCATGAAGTCCACTGCCTTGTGGTCGCCTATGCAATGTTGAATTACTTCACCCGAATATCATATCTGTATTATTTCTCTTGATGGTACTTAGTGGGCGTCTGTGGCTTAGGGGATAGTGACTTCAGTCTGTGTAGCGTTCCCGAGTTTGAATCTCGCTGCGAGACGTTGCGTGTGCTGGTTGTATAAAGGGCGATGGCACCACCGTTCAGGAAAGCAATGGCATACTGCTGAGCGTAATACTAGAAAATCACAAACAGCATTCAAAAGCTGGGGTTGATTACCGCGCAAAGTCTGTAAAAGGATATGCAGTGCTTTAACTTGATGAACTTTTAATTGTGTGTGCCTAGCTTCAATAACTGTTTTATTAGTCACTACAAGTAATTTAGTGTGATGAATAATTCAAATAAATGCTATTATGTGTTGTTTCAGACCTTGAAGTTGCATAATGCAGGTCTGCTGAAAATGTTAGAAGAGGAAATGGCTAAAAATCTAGTGTGTGAAAAACAGGGAAGATCACAACAGATGCCATGATGAACAGTGCAGATGGAGGATACACACACATATGGGTATATAGTTGAGATGTGTATGTCAAGGTATTTTATGAAAATAGTTGTTGTCATTATTGTTCCAGCAGCAAACAAGATATTCCTTATATCTCTCTCTCGATCATCGCTCAGGCTGATTCTTATTCATGCAAATCTTGTATTCATGTGGAAATCACAGTTCGTGCAGTCTTATCATAGATGTGTTTCCGTCATCTTTGGCAGCCATTTGGAGCTATGTTGCTTATCATACGATGTGTCTGGCGAGAGTCTTTATCGCGTTTACTGGGTTTGTTCTGGGGTAAGGGTAGCTACCCTTAGACAACCTTCCCTCCTGAGTTGTTGAGCATCATTTGCTCAAGTTACCAGTCTGTTTGTGGACTACTTGGTTATGTGCTTTATGGAGTAGTGTAAGAGGAACTGCCGTCAGTTCTACTATATATTAGTGCCATGTTGTATGGAAATGCCTTTTTCAATAGCTCTCAGATCTTTGCAAGCAATGCCTTGTGATCTGACAGATTTAACCAAACTGGACAGGGTCTTGAGAAGATTAAAACTAGCATTCAGATCCTCCAGGTTGGGTTGAAGCACGCGGGAGCCAGCTGAAAGCATGTCGTTTTAAAAAAAAACAGAGAAATGATGGAATGTGGGAATATTACACTTGGCACTGAGGTGGACATCCAGATCTTGAGTTCAATGAAGCTGGGAAGAGTTAGTTGACTGAAGACATTGTAGGAGGAAGTGCACCTAGCAGGTGGTCATGGGACTCCTGAGGAATGACCATTGACCAAGCACATTGTGAAATTCAAGTGGTTACCTACAAAAAGAAAGTAGCCTGAGGGCGTCACTGACTGTCAGGAATAGTGGAGTTCCTTGCATGAAAGAACCTGCATATTTACAACAAATGCTAGATGCTTTCAAAACAAAACAGGTTTGTATGTAGCAATATATATGAATAGAATCATGAATGCTTACAGTAGTAAAGAAAGAAACTATCTTTTGAGACATAGTACTCATGCAAACTCTTGTCTGGACAGAGAATAAATATTGATATGATGTAAGAGAAACATTAAAGCTAATAAATAATCTTGTATGACTAAATATTTTATTTAGATTAAATATTACACTGGTTTGGAGAGATCAGTAATGAAAGACATGCTTCTTTGAAGACTATGAGCAGGAATGATGACCAGAGTTGTGGTGCCAACATGCATTATAGAACCCCAGAACAGTCTAGATATTAGTCTTTTTGATGAGCTGTGTTGAAAACAACATTCTACAAAGTGTGCAACATAAAAAGATATATAAGATTTTTACACTATGTGTTTAATTAACTTTGACTAGTCTTTGATTTACCATCCAAGAGAAATCATATTCTTTGTTAATTTTAAAATATTACACATAATGTATGTTGGGGAGACCATGGAAGAAGCAAGAAATTGCAGTTAGTAGTGCGAGAGTTATGGAGTGTATGAACTGAATTTGGAAGATACACGCGTAAAGGTTGATGAGGATGATGAATGGGTTGCTAGTCTATTATACTACCAAACACAGGCTGAGTTGAAGGGATGTGGTATTGTGTTTTTAGTATGTGTTGTTGTTATGTAAACTTCTTCTCCTTAGATACTCTGTGACCACTTGTTAACCACATTCGGTGTGATTTGTATGTGATCTGAACCTGAACGATTATTGCATTGTGCCAGTTACGCCTACAAGTGAATAGCGCATCAGTTTCTACAGCGCTTTTATTTACTAGTAGCTTCTATAGTTCTACATCTGATCTCCATTTGTCACCTTGTAGTTGCAGTGGTGCTATTCTTTGATTCCTTGCGGTCCCCAACACCACACAGGCGTGTTGTAAGCTAAGCTGCTGAACTGGTCTCTTTAGAGAAGTCATATACTATGAGTTTGAATCACTGAATCTGTAAATGTAGACATGTTAATTGATTGATAAGTTCATCATCATTTGCACTTGATGATTACTATAATGCTCGAGCTCTTTTCTTACAAGAAGATCTCAGCGACGAGTGCTGAAACTCTGCATAAACGCGAGGATCATGATGGTAGAAGAAGATGGTGAATATATTTTTGTAGGAATCAGTTTTTAAAACTATTTAATGATTTGGTGATCAGGGCAGCGGCATCTGCGTGCCTACTCTCTTCTCAATGTTAGGCTGCCAAGGGTTCTTTGCATGCTCTACAATAAACACAAGACCTAAGTTTTTGGTTTGGTCTCTGATGGGGATACTAAATTCGTCTCCTACACTGAGATTAGGGATCTGTGGAAAATGTTTATAGCCTTGCTTTCATGAGTATTCTTACTGTGATATGGTCATCATGAGACTTATCAGACTCATATTTTCATCTCTGTCTCAACATCGAGTGAACCTCTTCTGATTCTCAACTAGATCAAAGAGGAAAAAGACAATTAGCCCATACCTGTGCATTCTAACCATCGAGGACTTTCTCCATTATTTATTTGTACGTTAGATAAACAATAAGTTGCCAGCAACAGCTACAACATCTTGTAAAGCTGGTTTTTCACACTGCATGAGAGAGGACGCCATTTTGCGAGAGGAATGTGATGTTAGGTCCATATTTTCTTTGACTTCAACCATACAATGATAATTTTTATCATTATGGGTAGATCATTTAGCATTATTATATAAAGCCTGCATTTGTTTACCAAATTTGTATACAATCTACAAATACCTTTGCAATTGTTGAACAAGGAAGTGAAATTTTCTTTGTTCCCTTATGGACTTCCATCAGACCAAAACACAAATGGCTTCAGTTAACTATGTTATTTAATTCAGTTTGTTCATATGTAACCCTCAGGTCTGGAAAGAATCACCATCTTGGTTAACCATATTTTCCCGTGGGAGTTAGACATGCGTGAAGAAAAGGTAATGTTCTACAAGTCATAAAATCTATCACTACAATCTTCTTCTTCTTCTTCCAGCAGTCTCCCAATTAAATACGTAATTACACACTGTGGACCCCACAAACTGGGCGACAACTAGGTCTGTGGAGTTTCCCCAAAGCTTAGTTTCAGGTGACTGGTGGCCACATGTTGCTTCTCAGCTCACACAGAGACAGTCTTGCAGGGTCTCCTCCCAAATTGTCTGTTCTGCACCTACTGACATAGCAGCTTCATTTGACTGTAATCCTAATCAACAAGTGTTTGTTGAGTCTGCAGGTATCAGAATGCGTGTCAAATATAATGACCCTGATCCTCTGTTCACCCAACTTAGGTCTTTGAAAGTCTTTTCATAATCACTTTATCAGTGTTTGTCTTCAGTCTGCAGTTTTCTCTGTATGAGGGGGTTTTGACCTCTTGAAAAGACAAAGAGTTAGTAATTTGCTTTGCTTTGCCCTCATAGCTAAGACATCAGCACTCTCT
>JADZMA010001396.1:0-20044 GCA_020796225.1 Arion vulgaris
CTCTCTTCTCCTTGTGGAGCATATGGTCTCAACAGTTGCTCACAACTTTACCAGGGCTCTGGCTGTTTTCTTTATGATCTCCCAGTCAGCACCCTTCAGTTCCTCAAGAAAGTCTTCGTCTCCAGGTCTGTTTAGGACGTCCTCTTTTTCGTTTTCCTTGCGTGTTCCACTCAAGTGCTTGTCTACTTACAATCGACTGTGTCTTCCATAGGGTATGTCATTTTCTCCTCTTAACCTGAGTCATCATGGGTTCCTGTCCAGTTCTTATCCACAGGTCTGTATTTGCAACTCTATCATATCATCTCAGTCTGAGAATCCTCTCAGAGATCTTACTGTATGAAAAAGTTATAATTTCATTCATGATTGTTCATTTGATTGAAATAATGATTGAGTATAAGTCAATAAATCTCATAAGTCACAGTCATTGTTGCATTCATTCGTCAAATGAACATAAACTGAATAATTATAAACGTTTGTGTGTGTCTCTCTCTCTCTCATCAGTAAAACACGAGACAAGAGTAAGTCACAAAGATGAGGACATGAAAGAGAACTTACTAACTTCACTCGGTCTAGATTACGTGCCAACAAAGGTATAATATCTCAGTGTGGTTCTACATGATTTTCTCATCATCATGATCATCAAGAGTATCTTAGACTTGTCAGAAGATACAATGCAGGAGTGGCTCAAAACAAAGTATTGTGTCAGGAAATTGGAGTAGGTTTTTTTGTTGAATAAACAGACAAGAAAGAAAATAGTGTCACAGTTGATGTGTGCTAAATAGACAGGGCAGCATATGGTGTCTTAATGTTAACTAGGAAGACAGGACAGCACATGGTGTCTTAGTGTTATCTAGGAAGATAGGATAGCATATGGTGTCTTAATGTTAGCTAGGAAGACAGGACAGCATATGGTGTCTTAATGTTAGCTAGGAAGACAGGACAGCATATGGTGTCTTAGTGTTGACTAGGAAGACAGGACAGCATATGGTGTCTTAATGTTGATTAGGAAGACAGGACAGCGTATGGTGTCTTAGTGTTGACTAGGAAGACAGGACAGCATATGGTGTCTTAATGTTGACTAGGAAGACAGGACAGCATATGGTGTCTTAATGTTGACTAGGAAGATAGGATAGCATATGGTGTCTTAGTGTTGACTAGGAAGACAGGACAGCATATGGTGTCTTAATGTTGACTAGGAAGACAGGACAACATATGGTGTCTTAATGTTGGCTAGGAAGATAGGACAGCATATGGTGTCTTAATGTTGACTAGGAAGACAGGACAGCGTATGGTGTCTTAATGTTGACTAGGAAGATAGGACAGCATATGGTGTCTTAATGTTGGCTAGGAAGATAGGACAGCATATGGTGTCTTAATGTTGGCTAGGAAGATAGGATAGCATATGGTGTCTTAGTGTTATCTAGGAAGACAGGACAGCATATGGTGTCTTAATGTTGGCTAGGAAGATAGGACAGCATATGGTGTCTTAATGTTGGCTAGGAAGATAGGATAGCATATGGTGTCTTAATGTTGACTAGGAAGATAGGACAGCATATGGTGTCTTAGTGTTATCTAGGAAGATAGGACAGCATATGGTGTCTTAATGTTGGCTAGCAAGACAGGACAGCATATATGTCTTAGTGTTATCTAGGAAGACAGGACAGCATATGGTGTCTTAGTGTTATCTAGGAAGATAGGATAGCATATGGTGTCTTAGTGTTATCTAGGAAGACAGGACAGCATATGGTGTCTTAATGTTGGCTAGGAAGATAGGACAGCATATGGTGTCTTAATGTTGGCTAGGAAGATAGGATAGCATATGGTGTCTTAGTGTTATCTAGGAAGATAGGACAGCATATGGTGTCTTAATGTTGGCTAGGAAGACAGGACAGCATATGGTGTCTTAATGTTGGCTAGGAAGATAGGATAGCATATGGTGTCTTAGTGTTATCTAGGAAGATAGGACAGCATATGGTGTCTTAATGTTGGCTAGGAAGATAGGACAGCATATGGTGTCTTAGTGTTGACTAGGAAGATAGGGCAGCATATGGTGTCTTAGTGTTATCTAGGAAGACAGGACAGCATATGGTGTCTTAATGTTGGCTAGGAAGATAGGACAGCATATGGTGTCTTAGTGTTGACTAGGAAGACAGGACAGCATATGGTGTCTTAATGTTGGCTAGGAAGATAGGATAGCATATGGTGTCTTAGTGTTGACTAGGAAGATAGGATAGCATATGGTGTCTTAGTGTTGACTAGGAAGATAGGACAGCATATGGTGTCTTAATGTTGACTAGGAAGATAGGATAGCATATGGTGTCTTAGTGTTGACTAGGAAGACAGGACAGCATATGGTGTCTTAATGTTGGCTAGGAAGATAGGATAGCATATGGTGTCTTAATGTTGGCTAGGAAGATAGGATAGCATATGGTGTCTTAGTGTTGACTAGGAAGACAGGACAGCATATGGTGTCTTAATGTTGGCTAGGAAGATAGGATAGCATATGGTGTCTTAATGTTGGCTAGGAAGATAGGACAGCATATGGTGTCTTAATGTTGACTAGGAAGACAGGATAGCATATGGTGTCTTAATGTTGGCTAGGAAGATAGGACAGCATATGGTGTCTTAATGTTGGCTAGGAAGATAGGACAGCATATGGTGTCTTAGTGTTGACTAGGAAGACAGGACAGCGTATGGTGTCTTAATGTTGGCTAGGAAGATAGGACAGCATATGGTGTCTTAGTGTTGACTAGGAAGACAGGACAGCGTATGGTGTCTTAATGTTGGCTAGGAAGATAGGACAGCATATGGTGTCTTAGTGTTGACTAGGAAGATAGGACAGCATATGGTGTCTTAATGTTGGCTAGGAAGATAGGACAGCATATGGTGTCTTAATGTTGGCTAGGAAGATAGGACAGCATATGGTGTCTTAATGTTGGCTAGCAAGATAGGATAGCATATGGTGTCTTAGTGTTATCTAGGAAGATAGGACAGCATATGGTGTCTTAATGTTGGCTAGGAAGACAGGACAGCATATGGTGTCTTAGTGTTGACTAGGAAGATAGGACAGCATATGGTGTCTTAATGTTGGCTAGGAAGATAGGATAGCATATGGTGTCTTAATGTTGGCTAGGAAGATAGGACAGCATATGGTGTCTTAATGTTGGCTAGGAAGATAGGATAGCATATGGTGTCTTAATGTTGGCTAGGAAGACAGGACAGCATATGGTGTCTTAATGTTGGCTAGGAAGATAGGACAGCATATGATGTCTTAATGTTGGCTAGGAAGATAGGATAGCATATGGTGTCTTAATGTTGGCTAGGAAGATAGGACAGCATATGGTGTCTTAATGTTGACTAGGAAGACAGGACAGCATATGGTGTCTTAATGTTGGCTAGGAAGATAGGACAGCATATGGTGTCTTAATGTTGGCTAGGAAGATAGGATAGCATATGGTGTCTTAGTGTTGACTAGGAAGATAGGGCAGCATATGGTGTCTTAATGTTGGCTAGGAAGATAGGACAGCATATGGTGTCTTAGTGTTGACTAGGAAGATAGGGCAGCATATGGTGTCTTAGTGTTATCTAGGAAGACAGGACAGCATATGGTGTCTTAATGTTGGCTAGGAAGATAGGACAGCATATGGTGTCTTAGTGTTGACTAGGAAGACAGGACAGCATATGGTGTCTTAATGTTGGCTAGGAAGATAGGATAGCATATGGTGTCTTAGTGTTGACTAGGAAGATAGGATAGCATATGGTGTCTTAGTGTTGACTAGGAAGATAGGACAGCATATGGTGTCTTAATGTTGACTAGGAAGATAGGATAGCATATGGTGTCTTAGTGTTGACTAGGAAGACAGGACAGCATATGGTGTCTTAATGTTGGCTAGGAAGATAGGATAGCATATGGTGTCTTAGTGTTGACTAGGAAGATAGGATAGCATATGGTGTCTTAGTGTTGACTAGGAAGATAGGACAGCATATGGTGTCTTAGTGTTGACTAGGAAGACAGGACAGCATATGGTGTCTTAATGTTGGCTAGGAAGATAGGATAGCATATGGTGTCTTAATGTTGACTAGGAAGATAGGACAGCATATGGTGTCTTAGTGTTGACTAGGAAGACAGGACAGCATATGGTGTCTTAATGTTGGCTAGGAAGATAGGATAGCATATGGTGTCTTAGTGTTGACTAGGAAGATAGGATAGCATATGGTGTCTTAGTGTTATCTAGGAAGACAGGACAGCATATGGTGTCTTAATGTTGGCTAGGAAGATAGGATAGCATATGGTGTCTTAGTGTTGACTAGGAAGACAGGACAGCATATGGTGTCTTAGTGTTGACTAGGAAGATAGGACAGCATATGGTGTCTTAGTGTTATCTAGGAAGATAGGACAGCATATGGTGTCTTAATGTTGGCTAGGAAGATAGGACAGCATATGGTGTCTTAGTGTTATCTAGGAAGACAGGACAGCATATGGTGTCTTAGTGTTGACTAGGAAGATAGGACAGCATATGGTGTCTTAGTGTTATCTAGGAAGACAGGACAGCATATGATGTCTTAGTGTTGACTAGGAAGACAGGACAGCATATGGTGTCTTAGTGTTGACTAGGAAGATAGGACAGCATATGGTGTCTTAGTGTTATCTAGGAAGATAGGACAGCATATGGTGTCTTAATGTTGGCTAGGAAGATAGGACAGCATATGGTGTCTTAGTGTTGACTAGGAAGACAGGATAGCATATGGTGTCTTAATGTTTGCTAGGAAGACAGGACAGCATATGGTGTCTTAATGTTAGCTAGGAAGACAGGACAGCATATGGTGTCTTAATGTTAGCTAGGAAGACAGGACAGCATATGGTGTCTTAATGTTAGCTAGGAAGACAGGACAGCATATGGTGTCTTAATGTTAGCTAGGAAGACAGGACAGCATATGGTGTCTTAGTGTTATCTAGGAAGACAAGACAGAAGCAGGGGTATCAGTTAGAAGACATTTGACATAGGATAAATCTGCTTATAAATCATCTTTGTTGTTATAACAAATCAACAAATCTGTATTATCTTTGTCAATGATGTATATTTGTAAGACAATGGGTCTAATGGCGTAGGAAGGACTTCAATATACTGAGCTTTCCCACAGGGCTCGACCACTCTCTGAAGAAATTGTACTCCATCTGCCGAGAGTATTGCACAATGAACGAACTCCGTAGCTCCAACAACAATCCTTTGAAATCTCCACACAAAAAATGCACTTATAAACAGAACGATACAGTTTGGACTCTAACCCACATCTCCAGAACGCAATGCAAATGCTTAACCGCTTTGGAAACAAGGCCACCATAATTTCATTATAGATTTTACGGTAAAGATGTTAAGGCCGCTTTCTCGAAGCTGTTGCCATGCGTGTGCAGATCGTTGATTTAATTTTCTCTTCTTCCCCCAACCCACTTCCCCCTGCCCATTTCTGCGGGAGTGACCTAACAGTATTGGTTCAAATCTGGTGCAATAAAGAGTCAACCTTTCGCTTATAGATGCTAATATATTACTGTATGTATGTCTTTAACAGCAAAAGTTATACCAGAGTAGTGACCCAAGCAGGAAGAATATACTAAACATGAATGAGACATTAACGCTGACCACATACGTCAAACGATATCTGGAGAATAGTGTCAAGGATTTCGTTATACTCAGTTTAGGTGCCGTCGAGACCCGACAAGTTTTCGTAAGTTGTTTAATAAAGACATTATATATTGAGAGGATGACAGCACGCGCCGTTTGTGCGCTCATGTGTTTGTGTGTAGATATTTTAATTAGTCCCTACCCGACTGTGCCGCAACGAGTGGACACAATAGGTGAGTGCTCCCAGTCACAAAAATACTATCATTGAGATAAATTATTTAAATCTTCTTCCTTCCTTCCTTTCGTTCGCTTGAAATATGTCTATATATTCAATGTTGTCTCTTGTATGAACTGCACTGTCTTTTGTAGCTCACACAGAAGTCCGTGTAGTTTTCTGTCCAGTGTTGTTTCGTTAGGCCAGTGAGTTTGCCTCAGTGTATCATATTCGGGCAGTCTTGAAGTATGTGCTCTGTAGTCTGGTGTGCCTGTCCACATGTACACATGGCTGAATTGCCAATCTTGAATTTTGTATACATGTGGCTGCGGAGCCGATTGTGTCCTGTTCTAAGGCGCAGAATGACAACTTGTTCCAATCTTCTCATATTATAGTAATCGTCTTGTGTTGGTATTTGTGGCTTTCTAATTGATTTAATCATCCTTTTCTTTTGGTGGTAGGTAACTGGCACATCCGGTTGCTCTCCTGCAGCACCTTCCTAGGCCAATCGGTCTGCTGTTTCATTTCCTGGTATTCCACAGTGAGAGGGTATCTGCTTGGACAATTTAGAGAGTAGGGTCTGTAGACCTGACAATTTTCTAGACTGGAGTGCTTGGAGTGCTGATTTTGCATCAGTCAAAATACAACAGGTTGAGGATCGGGTCTGGTATTCAACAGTTTTTCAGTTGCCACCTTGATTGCCTGAATTTCTGCATCATAGTTGTGACAGAATTTCCCGTTGGTACTTTAATCGCATCTCTAGCTGTGTTTGGGTATTCTATGTACACTCCTGCTCCTCCATTCTTCATTGCATTTTCTGCTGACCCATCCGTGTATACCCGTACTCAGAGATCATGTGGGTATTCTTCATCAAGTAAACTGAAAGTGACTGTCTTGCGTTGTATTTAAATCTTCTAATACTCAAGTAATTGTCAAAGCCACATCTATGTAGTGTATTATTCCATGTTCCTTTCTGCTGCTTGTGGAGCATAAGGTCTCAACAGTTGGTCACCACTTTTCCCGATCTCTGGCTATTTTCTTGATGGTTTCCCAGATAGTGCAGAATCTTTTGGTTTTTCAAGAAGGCTTCGTCTCCAGGTCTGTGAAGGACATCCTATCTTCCACTTTCCATGGGGTTTCCACTCAAGTGCTTGTATAATGTCACTCGACTGTGTCTTCCACGTGCTATGCTCAATCCAATTTCATTTTCTTCTCCTAACCTGGGTCATCATGGGTTCCTGTCCTGTACTTATCTACGGGTCTATGTTTGCAATTCTATCATAACATCTCAGTCTTCTTCTTCTTCTTCAGCGATCTCTGGTCATGCACTTAATTTACTGTGGACCACAACTGGGCAGACAGCTTCGGGTCTGTCAGGTTTCCCAAAGCTTAGTTTTCAGGTCGACTGGGTGTGGCCACATGTTGCTTCTCAGCTCACACAGAAGAGGACAGTCTTGCAGGACATGCTCTGGTGTCTGTTCTGCCTGCTGACACTGGCAGAGAGCTGTTTGACTTATTCCTAGTCTGTATAAGTGTTTGTTGAGTCTGCAGTGTCCAGTGCGTAGTCGAAATATAATGACCTGGTCTGTTCTGCTTAGGTCTTTGAGGGAGTCTCTTCCATAATCATATCCAGTGTTTGTCTTCCAGTCTACTGCAGATTTTCTCTGTATGAGGGTTTTGACCTCTTGAAAAGACAAGGGTTGGTAAATTTGCTCTTTGGCACTGCCCTCCTTAGCTAAGACATCAGCACTCTCATTGCCTGCAATGCCACAGTGAGATGGAATCCACTGCAAGTGAATTTCTGCCTTTTCTGAAAGCTGAGCAAGTTCTCTTTGTAGTTTTTGTACTGTGCTGTCAGTGGATTTAGCCTCCAGGGCTTGTAGAGCTGACAATGAGTCTGTAAGAAATACCATCTTGCTTGCAGCTGCTTGCAGCTTATTCATGTGCTGTGCTGCCATCAGAAGGGCTATGAGTTCTGCTTTGTATAACATCTCAGTCTGAGAATTCACCGAAGATATCCGTTGACAAAGGTCTGAATCTTATTTATATTTAACTTGGTGACTCACCACGTTTCTGAGCCATACAGCAACACAGATTTCATATTTGAGCTGAATATCTTGAGCTTTGTTTTCTTTATAGATGGCAGTAGATTTCCATACTGTGTACAGGATAGCAAATGCTTGTCGGACTTTCCTAATTCTGGCATTAATTTCCTCATCTGTGCCTTCTGATTGGTAGACAGTCTTACTTCCAATGTAAACAAGTTATATCATATATATAGCCCTTCTCTCAATGAATATCAGATCTTGATGTAGACAAGTTCACCAACATCTTATATAACCCTTCTCTCAATGAATATCAGATCTTGATGTATTCTAGTTTTACTATTCATCTTTGCCTAGAATTTGAGTGTGGGTTTTACCAACCGAAACGGAGCAGTAATCATCTCTGTATACATCGCACATAACTGCACAATAAAGGTTACATTTCCACTTCTCGTTTCCTTTTGGTGGTCTCCCTTTTAGTGGAGGTAGTGTGTTCGCCTCTAATTGTAAAGATACACGGTAAGTTCTCCCCGTTACGCGAACTGGATATTTTTTCCAGTGATCCTTGTTCTCAATGTGGATGAAATCAAATTCCTTGTCCCATTGGAGATGGACGAAAAAAAGATATGCTTAGGCCCCATGTTCACGTTGAGCAAGTAAAAAGATACGCTTAGGCCCCATGTTCACGTTGAGCAAGTAAAAAGATACGCTTAGGCCCATGTTCCGTTGAGCAAGTAAAAGATACGCTTAGGCCCCATGTTCACGTTGAGCAAGTAAAAAGAATTATTGACAGTTGAAAATAGGTAAGAGTCGGCTGCAACGTCGCAGCCTGAGCAAAATTCAGTAAAAATATTGTTTTTAATTGCAACAAAGATTCACACTTTCTTCTAAATGACATTGGGACCTTCACAGAGTTCGTACACTGTCATGAGATCTTACAGTTGAATGAAACAAAGTAGAGTACACATATTCGTCTCAGTTGAATATCTAAGACTTCTAAATCAATCAATCGTGTCCTTTGAATGTGGTCTACAGTATCTTCCTATACACATCATTTCCTTTCTCCAAATTGTGGACCAAATCATTACTTTGAATGTGGTCTACAGTATCTTCCTATACACATCATTTCCTTTCTCCAAATTGTGGACCAAATCATTACTTTGAATGTGGTCTACAGTATTTTCCCTATACACATCATTTCCTTTCTCCAAATTGTGGACCAAATCATTACTTTGAATGTGGTCTACAGTATCTTCCTATACACACCATTTCCTTTCCAAATTGTGGACCAAATCATTACTTTGAATGTGGTCTCCAGTATCGTCCTATACACACCATTTTCTTTCTCCAAATTGTGGACCAAAAACCAGTTTAAAACCAGCGCTGTCCGACGTGGTTCCCCCCGGGCGCCATCTCGCCCGTGTAATACATCCCTAGCGCTATATTTTAGTCATCCATATTTAATGTGAATCAGAATTTCAAGAGAAGAAGACAAATGTATTTCTGAATGACAGTATGATTTTATATTGACATAAGCACAATATTGTTCATAAATGTCAACTTATAGTTAGGATTAAGTTATTCATATGTTATTATCTTTCATTCATGTTACTATTACAATTAAGTTATTCATCTGTTATTATCTTTCATTCATGTTACTATTACAATTAAGTTATTCATATTAATTTATTAGTATTATTATTGCAATTATCACATGTCAGCCGCGCCTCCCTAGTCATTAGTCAGCTGTGTCTCCCTAGTCATTAGTCAGCTGCGCCTCCCTAGTCATTAGTCAGCTGTGTCTCCCTAGTTATTAGTCAGCTGTGTCTCCCTAGTCATTAGTCAGCTGCGCCTCCCTAGTCATTAGTCAGCTGCGCCTCCCTAGTCATTAGTCAGCTGCACCTCCCTAGTCATTAGTCAGCTGTGTCTCCCTAGTCATTAGTCAGCTGTGTCTCCCTAGTCATTAGTCAGCCGCGCCTCCCTAGTCATTAGTCAGCTGCGCCTCCCTAGTCATTAGTCAGCTGCACCTCCCTAGTCATTAGTCAGCTGCGCCTCCTGAGTCATTATTCAGCTGCATCTCCTAGTCATTAGTCAGCTGCGCTCCAATATATGACAACGTCAGATAACACTGGTCTACACTTTTAACTTTCTTAAGTAACCATATAAAACGTCATCTCTTTCTTAAGTAACCATATAAAACGCCATCCCTTTCTTAAGTGCTAATACACACAAAATATAACTGAGCACACATACATTGTATTCCCAGGATCTCCAGTCACTGTTGGATAACGGGATACCAAGTATGAAGACATCCAATATTCTCATGCTGGTAAGTTGTGGTGCCAAAGTCGTCCGGGTTAAGAAAGCTGCTTTCTTTGACCAGGTGTCACAACAAGCTATGGACAACACCAGAACACTAGCCAGCAAACGAAGGTGAGAGAAACAAATAATCCAGGTACAAAGATAGTAACAGTGGTAGAAGTGCAACACAATGTACGTCATATGACGATCAGAAATATGACAACAAAAATCAACGCTTTTATCATAATGTATTTAATCAGCAAGGGATACACGATATATTCAAGTTTCCCTACACCACAATAAAATATCTACCTTTATAGAGAATACAACACACAGAAAAATACTAGCTTTATAGAGAATACAACACACAGAAAAATACTACCTTTATAGAGAATACAACACACAGAAAAATACTAGCTTTATAGAGAATACAACACACAGAAAAATACTAGCTTTATAGAGAATACAACACACAGAAAAATACTAGCTTTATAGAGAATGCAACACACAGAAAAATACTAGCTTTATAGAGAATACAACACACAGAAAAATACTAGCTTTATAGAGAATACAACACACAGAAACATTCTAGCTTTATAGAGGAAAATACACACAGAAAATATCTAGCTTTATAGAGAATACAACACACAGAAAAATACTACCTTTATAGAGAAAACTCATCATCATCATCATCATCAGGTGCCGTCCCCACATCGAAGGTTGGCTGCAATGAATCTCCAGCATCCTCTGTCTTTCCCTTGGTGTTGCACACTGCCAGACTGTAACCTGTCCATTTCTTAAAGTTTCCCTCCACTTATCTCTCGGTCTTCCTCTTGCTCTTCCCACTCAACTTTCCCCTCTAGTAAATGTTTTATCATAGTGTCATGTCTTTTTATGTACATACAGAAAAATACTAGCTTTATAGAGAATACAACACACAGAAACATTCTAGCTTTATAGAGAATACAACACACAGAAAAATACTAGCTTTATAGAGAATACAACACACAGAAAAATACTAGCTTTATAGAGAATACAACACACAGAAAAATGATAACATGACATTTGTTCAAAGCGGTAATGATGTCTTCTGCTGTGCTTTGTACAAACAAATAGTTTTTTTAATGTTTGTATTTAACAAGCAGTTTTACTGCAGCCTGCAATGTTATAAAGAGCTATTACAGGGCGCCATGTTCTAGAGTGCTCTGCTGTAGGGTGCCATATTATATGACGCCATGGTATAGGGCGCCATGTTACAGAGCACCTTCTTTAATTAACAGACAGTTTTACTGCAGCCTTCAATGTTATGAAGAGCTGTTACAGGGTGCTCTTTGTTATAGAGCACTCTGCTATAAGGCATCATGTTATATGAGCCATGTTATAGGGCGCCATCTTATAGGGTGTATTGTTATAAAGCCCCCTATTATAGATCGCTCAATTATATATCGTCATGTTATTCAGTACCCTGTTATAGAGAGCCCTGTTAAAGAGAGTCCTGTTATAGAGAGCCCTGTTATAGAGTGCCATGTTATAGAGTGCCATGTTATAGAGTGCCATGTTATAGAGAGCCCTGTTAAAGAGAGCCCTGTTATAGAGAGCCCTGTTAAAGAGAGCCCTGTTAAAGAGAGCCCTGTTAAAGAGAGTCCTGTTATAGAGAGCCCTGTTATAGAGTGCCATGTTATAGAGTGCCATGTTATAGAGTGCCATGTTATAGAGTGCCCTGTTAAAGAGAGTCCTGTTATAGAGAGCCCTGTTATAGAGTGCCATGTTATAGAGTGCCATGTTATAGAGTGCCATGTTATAGAGAGCCCTGTTAAAGAGAGCCCTGTTATAGAGTGCCATGTTATAATGTCCTGTTATAAAGCGATATAACATATTTTGCTTACTATATAAATGAATAGTTTTACTGCAGCTTTTCCTGCTATAGATCTGTATAACACAGTGTATACAACTATAAACAATCACTCTACTATGGGACTGCTGATATACTACTACAGGACTGTTGATATACTACTACAGGACTGTTGATATACTACTACAGGACTGTTGATATACTACTACAGGACTGTTGATATACTACTACAGGACTGTTGATATACTACTACAGGACTGTTGATATACTACTACAGGACTGTTGATATACTACTACAGGACTGTTGATATACTACTACAGGACTGTTGATATACTACTACAGGACTGTTGATATACTAGTACAGGACTGTTGATATACTACTACACTTAACACAATAAATTCATGTCAAGTTTTACGTGACAGCAATCTCCAACATTTGTTTATCGATTGAACAGTTTGAACTTTAGCTTACGATTTACCTTATTTGTAGAGTTTGAGAAAGCCGCAAATTGTGTGAGATTTGTCCCATAATGAAATAGGTCGGCTTGACATCTATGTGGTGCAGAGTTTGACTTATCTAGCTCTTGACTTTCAGCGCTGAGATGAAAAAGAAAAGAATTTCGCTAATGCTTTATTATAGCAGTTCTACATAATAATTTTTAAAGGCACTCTTACGTGCTGGGAATCCCTGGCGCAAGATCGCCAAATGTGACGCTGTATCAACATAAGAGGAACTCGCATAGCTGAGAATCGTCGTGTCGTTGAGGCACAGAGAAAACGAGCTGCGCGAAAAAACAGAACACACAACACCCACATTTCTAACCTTGATAATGTATACCCCATTTGTGGTAGGGGATTGTGTTCTAGAATTGAACTCTACAATCACCTCCGCCCACATCAGAGAGGTGCCGCAGCATACGTCTGATGCTGTTGTCATCACCGTTTGCAATGGGCAGCTATTATTATTATTACATAATAATATAATTGTTATTTCCCTTGTTTTTTTGTTATCTTCCAATCAGAAACCCTTCAGATGACACCGTGCTGGAATCATACAAGTGTAAAATTGCATGGGATGAGTTCAAGTCTAGCTTGGTTCATGACATTCTTACCAGAAAGAAAAGTCGATATCAGCCAATTTTTAGAACTAATTCAACGTCGGCAGGTGGAGAAGTGAGCAGACAAAATGAGGATAGCTCTCATACCAAACATTCTAAGATAATATCTGCCTTACAAAGAAATCGAGCACACGATATCAAAGCAGCGATATCGTTTTGGTCCTCGTCTGACGAGTCATCCAATGATGAAACGGTTAATGAACACGACGTGATAAGTCGACCTAAAAGATCTGCAAGTGCTATTGTCCAAGGAAATAATTACTTTGAAGAATTAGAACCTTCAAGTCGACAGGAGAAAATCATCATCCGACGCCATCTTGCCAAATATAGAAATCGTACAAAAATAATCAAAACTAAAGACAAACTTGCTCGAATACCAAAATATCTTTTGTGAATGTTACAGATTACTATATGGTGAGAAGGGGGGCGATGAGCATATAGCTTGTACTATATTGTGTGAGGAAAGAGATTTAGTATATCACAATAGTTTGAGGTTACGTCAGTTTAGTCATTGTTGTCAGAATCAAATTAGAAAGATATAGATGCAAGCCCATGTTTGACTGGGACTGTTTGAGTTCAGCAACGTTGTTCCAGCCAGTTAAAAACTTTGTCCCAGTTTCCATTACAGTGATTGTTCGTGACAGAATATGTCAGATTATCTTTTTCACCGTTCAACTCCCAACGGAGCACAGGTGTTCAACAAACTTCTTCCAGCTCTTCCTCTCTCTACGAACTCTTCCACTTCGTTCCATATTTTACCTATCCTTTTAATATCAGCCTCCAGCTTTCTTCTCCAGGTATATCTAGGTCTTCTCCTACTCCTCTTTCACCTCGGGTTCCAATAACATTGCCTGTCTTGCAATGCTTCCGATCGGTCTTCTCAATGTCTGTCCTATCCATCACCAGCGTCTCATCCTTAGCTCTTTCTCCACTAGTATCTGCTTAATTCTTTCTCTGAGTTCCTCGTTCATAATATTATCATACCATCTCATTAATATCAGAACTTTGGTGACGGAGGTGTAGAAAGCGAGTGTTCCAGCTCTTGTTGGACTCTACGTTGCTTCTTCTAACTGGTATATGAGAGTAAGTTTGTCCGACGAGATTGCCAGGATGTCTCCATCATTCATCTGTACAAATACAAACCGACTGTACAAACACAAGCTGACTGTACAAACACAACCCGACTGTACAAACACAAGCCGACTGTACAAACACAACCCGACTGTACAAACACAAGCCGACTGTACAAACACAAACCGACTGTTGTGTGAGAATCATAGAGACATCTTCTTGCCATCTGTAGCAAGGTTGACATCATTAACTAGAATTATTCTGACTGGCTTCATCTTCATGCCATCTACAATAACTAGAATTATTCTGACTGGCTTCATTTTCATACCATCTACATTAACTAGAATTATTCTGACTGGCTTCATTTTCATACCATCTACAATAACTAGAATTATTCTGACTGGCTTCATTTTCATACCATCTACATTAACTAGAATTATTCTGACTGGCTTCTTGGTTCATCTTTATACCATCTACATTAACTAGAATTATTCTGAATGTCTTCCTGGTTCATGGTTATAAGAGTCTCTCTACCAGGAAAGGGGTCTCTGCGACTAAGTGGTTACGCCCTCGCCTTGCGAGTCAAAGGTCGTGGGTTCAAATCCGGACCGCACCGTTCTTTTTACGAGTGAATTTTTCCAGAGAGAACTCAGGAGCTACGGAGCTCGTGCTTTGTGCAATACTATCTACGGGTGACGTGCCATTTCTGCTGAAAGGGACCGAGCCATATGGTGTAAAAACCCGGTGGAATGAAGTCAATCCTTCAGCTTTAAAACCCTTTTAAACTCTCTACCAGAGAACCAATGTGATTGACGGATAGATTGCAGGACCATCAAGATGATATTCTCTTCAAGGCAGTTGGGATAGGAACACAATACAGAGAACAAATTGTGGTAGGTCTACCACTGAATATTCTTGAGTAGTACATGCCTCTAGACAGCAGTAACACAGTAGTACATGCCTCTAGACAGCAGTAACACAGTAGTACATGCCTCTAGACAGCAGTAACACAGTAGTACATGCCTCTAGACAGCAGTAACACAGTAGTACATGCCTCTAGACAGCAGTAACACAGTAGTACATGTCTCTAGACAGCAGTAACACAGTAGTACATGCCTCTAGACAGCAGTAACACAGTAGTACATGCCTCTAGACAGCAGTAACACACGCATATTCTTTGATTTGAGCGATAGCATGACGGGAACGTATGGAACTTATAGTTGGTAGAAAGTCAATAATATTGACGATCTTCACAACATTAGTATCTCTACTGTAATCGCAAACTATTCGTATATTTGGTAACGAACATGTTCCAAAATGTCAGTTTGACCACCGCATCGTGTGAATGTCTAGTAAGCAATCAACCACGGACATAACCAAAATAATGACAAGCCATCACTGCTCAAGATACGCTGCTGCTATCAAGAAACTGTACAGACTTACATCTGATGTGCCTTATGTTTTTTATTTGAAGTAGAGAATGAAGATGAATTTGTTGCTATCAAGTAGAGAATGAAGATGAATTTGTTGCTTTCAAGTAGGTACTTACAAAGTGTATGAAGATGTTGCTGTCAAGTAGGTACTTACAAAGTGTATGAAGATGTTGCTGTCAAGTAGGTACTTACAAAGTGTATGAAGATGTTGCTTTCAAGTAGGTACTTACAAAGTGTATGAAGATGTTGCTGTCAAGTAGGTACTTACAAAGTGTATGAAGATGTTGCTGTCAAGTAGGTACTTACAAAGTGTATGAAGCGTCTGGTTAAATGTATTAGAGCGCGACTCCCATGTTGAAGACCGATTCCATCAAGATAAGGTCAATGAGTTTTTTCTGTCGAGGGCATAAAGAAAACATCCTAACCTGAACAGTTTGGCGGCGACTGCACTTGCCATGCGACCACTAAATTCCACAGGCTCACGTCCCTCCTGTCCTACACCGTCCACAATAAAGCAGTGTTGCAAGCTAAAGCTATAACGATAGAAATTTACAAAATGTACTGTTTTTCCTGCATTAAAAGACTTCAGAAATTGTTTAAAACTGAAATCTGAAAAATTGAAGAGTTTTTCAATCGAACATCAAACAGTATCCACTTAAACGTCGGTTTTACTAAATCGATTATCTCATTTTATCTCGGCGTCGACTATGTGTTTTATGTACATTAAATCATAGCATTAGTAATCGGTATTTTGTCAACTGTAATCGATCTCCCTGTAAATATATCAAGAGTGAAGTATTTTTGAAGCCATGTATTATCTGTGTGTATAAATAGTTATTTGTGTTTTACACAGAATATAAATTGTTGTTTGTTGGTAAGTGAGTGGAGATGAACGTGTTAGAAGTGTCTTGTTTTACACAGAATATAAATTGTTGTTTGTTGGTAATTGAGTGAAGATGAACGTGTTAGAAGTGTCTTGTTTTACACAGAATATAAAGTGTTGTTTGTTGGTAAGTGAGTGGAGATGAACGTGTTAGAAGTGTCTTGTTTTACACAGAATATAAAGTGTTGTTTGTTGGTAAGTGAGTGAAGATGAACGTGTTAGAAGTGTCTTGTTTTACACAGAATATAAAGTGTTATTTGTTGGTAAGTGAGTGAAGATGAACGTGTTAGAAGTGTCTTGTTTTACACAGAATATAAAGTGTTGTTTGTTGGTAAGTGAGTGAAGATGAACGTGTTAGAAGTGTCTTGTTTTACACAGAATATAAAGTGTTGTTTGTTGGTAAGTGAGTGAAGATGAACGTGTTAGAAGTGTCAGAAATTGGTTTTAATTGATTGATTGATTGATTGGACCATCCTCATTGCACTTCGGTGAGTAACCATGTGTGTTCCGATCTCTTTCTTACACAGGAAGATGTCCGTTGCAGGTACGAACCCTTACTACTGGTAAGGGTTCCGATGTTATTTTGAAGATGGTGAAGATACTTAGTATAAATTGTATTTTTAATCTTTTCTGATGAATTTTGTCCGGGCAGTGACTTTCCAGCCTGCTCTTCTCGGTTTTGAACAGCCAATGGTTCTTTAATGTGCTCGAACACGGGACCTACGTTTTATCGTCCGTCTCCGCAAGGACTAGAAACTCGATCTCACCTACACTGAGATAAGGGACCTCTGGAAAAATTTCCCAATGGCTCCACGAGGGAGCGAACCGAGTACATTTGGCACGAGAGGCGAGCATCTAACCTCTACACCACAGAGACAAGTAGCTAACCTCTACACCACAGAGACAAGTAGCTAACCTCTACACCACAGAGACAAGTAGCTAACCTCTACACCACAGAGACAAGTAGCTAACCTCTACACCACAGAGACAAGTAGCTAACCTCTACACCACAGAGACAAGTAGCTAACCTCTACACCACAGAGACAAGTAGCTAACCTCTACACCACAGAGACAAGTAGCTAACCTCTACACCACAGAGAGATCACAGAAATCAGTTTACACTAGAAGAGTTTACTACTAATATGGTTATCAATCATACATGAGATAAATGTCTTCTTGTATCAATCATACAGGAGATAAATGTCTTCTTGTATCAATCATACATGAGATAAATGTCTTCTTGTATCAATCATACAGGAGATAGATGTCTTCTTGTATCAATCATACAGGAGATAAATGTCTTCTTGTATCAATCATACAGGAGATAAATGTCTTCTTGTATCAATCATACAGGAGATAGATGTCTTCTTGTATCAATCATACAGGAGATAAATGTCTTCTTGTATCAATCATACAGGAGATAAATGTCTTCTTGTATCAATCATACAGGAGATAGATGTCTTCTTGTATCAATCATACAGGAGATAAATGTTTTCTTGTATCAATCATACAGGAGATAGATGTCTTCTTGTATCAATCATACAGGAGATAGATGTAATAATAAACCATCAGTTACATCCTGAATCCACCTTCTCCGTGGTCTTTCTCTTCTCCTCTTTGCCAGGATGCCTCCTTCCATTATTGTTTTTTTTCCAGCCCTTCGGGTCTTTTTATATTCCCAAAATACTTCAATTTTCTCATTCTTATTTGTAGCAACAGACAGTTGTTCAATTCTTATTTGTAGCAACAGCCAGTTGTTCAATTCTTATTTGTAGCAACAGCCAGTTGTTCAATTCTTATCTGTAGCAACAGCCAGTTGTTAAATTCTTATTTGTAGCAACAGACAGTTGTTCAATTCTTATTTGTAGCAACAGCCAGTTGTTAAATTCTTATTTGTAGCAACAGACAGTTGTTCAATTCTTATTTGTAGCAACAGCCAGTTGTTAAATTCTTATTTGTAGCAACAGACAGTTGTTCAATTCTTATTTGTAGCAACAGACAGTTGTCTTTGATTTTGAATTCTTTCTCGACCGATATATCTATTTGTTTATGATATACGAAGCAACGTTCTGTAACACTTATATTCAAAAGCACATATATATGTGTGTGTGTGTGTACCTGATATAGACTGAACTGAAGATTACAAAAGCACATATATGTGTATGTGTGTACCTGATATAGACTGAACTGAAGATTACAAAAGCACATATATATGTGTGTGTACCTCATATAGACTGAACTGAAGATTACAAAAGCACATATATATGTGTGTGTACCTGATATAGACTGAACTGAAGATTACAAAAGCACATATATGTGTGTGTGTGTACCTGATATAGACTGAACTGAAGATTACAAAAGCACATATATATGTGTGTGTACCTGATATAGACTGAACTGAAGATTACAAAAGCACATATATGTGTGTGTACCTGATATAGACTGAACTGAAGATTACAAAAGCACATATATGTGTGTGTGTGTACCTGATATAGACTGAACTGAAGATTACAAAAGCACATATATATGTGTGTGTACCTGATATAGACTGAACTGAAGATTACAAAAGCACATATTATAGTGTGTGTACCTGATATAGACTGAACTGAAGATTACAAAAGCACATATATATGTGTGTGTACCTGATATAGGCTGAACTGAAGATTACAAAAGCACATATATGTGTATGTGTGTACCTGATATAGACTGAACTGAAGATTACAAAAGCACATATATGTGTGTGTACCTGATATAGACTGAACTGAAGATTACAAAAGCACATATATGTGTATGTGTGTACCTGATATAGACTGAACTGAAGATTACAAAAGCACATATATGTGTATGTGTGTACCTGATATAGGCTGAACTGAAGATTACAAAAGCACATATATGTGTATGTGTGTACCTGATATAGGCTGAACTGAAGATTACAAAAGCACATATATGTGTGTGTACCTGATATAGACTGAACTGAAGATTACAAAAGCACATATATGTGTGTGTGTGTACCTGATATAGACTGAACTGAAGATTACAAAAGCACATATATATGTGTGTGTACCTGATATAGACTGAACTGAAGATTACAAAAGCACATATATATGTGTGTGTACCTGATATAGACTGAACTGAAGATTACAAAAGCACATATATATGTGTGTGTACCTGATATAGGCTGAACTGAAGATTACAAAAGTGGCATGTGTTATTCAGTTGGTAACTCAATACGTCTTCTTGAGTGGTACATAGAGTCAATACTGACATATGAATTCGAGTTATGACAATAAACAGACAGCAAATTCGCATAGATCACAGAGATGTGGTTTTACAAGAGAATACTAAGAATCCGAAAGACTGCTAAGATGGATAATGTTGATGTGTTAAAAAGATCAAGGCAAAGAGGTAACTTCTAAACAAAATGGTAAAAAGAAGTGCTAGAACAGACAAGAAAAAATTTATGGAAAAGACAGCAGAAATAGCAGAAAAGGCTGCTAAAGTACAT
>JADZMA010001397.1:0-20010 GCA_020796225.1 Arion vulgaris
GATCATTCAGTAACCTAGTTGTGACCTGTATTAAGGCACACCAAATCTATTGCTGACCAATATATCTCTAATTACTTTCTCCCTATCGATTGTAATAGTATTTAAGAGGCCCTTATTGATCAAAAACATTCTATTTATCATCCTTGTTTCTGTGACTGTAAAACTATAGTACTGTTTGTGTGTTTTTCTTCAGTTTACTGCAGTCTTACCCTATAATGGTAACCTTTCTTGTCCTCTGGCATTAAATACTAAAGAGAGATATTACTTCATCCTGTTGAATATTCCTTGCTGGGCATCTACCCTTACAATTACATTACATATACATTGTATGAAGTGTGATACCTGTATTCAGCATGTATTTGCAAATCATGCCATTCCATAATAATTTCAAGCAGCAACGTTATCTGAGAGGGATAACACTGTCATTTGCAGGCGCGACATCGCGTGCAGACAGGGGAGAAACGGGATAGAGTGCTAATAAACTCCCAAGGAAGAACTTCGTTTCCACATAATGGCCTGGTGTGATGTTTCCACCAGTACAACGATATAAACAACGCGTAGTCCATTTATCACGTTCTCATCCTCTAAATCGTCCCATGTGAAGTCTGACCCGCGCATATTGCGTTAGATGGTTGTACTCACACGAGCAGCATCTATGAGTTGTTTGCGTTGTAAATTTGATAGCAGTCTGTAGCCTGAGACCATATCAGACGATTCTTCTTCCAATGCTCTAACGCACTATCCGCACCAGTCATGTGGCGCTGCTAACATTCAAACAACACAAATCTTCTTGTGTCTTGTGCCAAGGTATTATTCTGTCATGTATAGAATATGCATGCGCTCTCTGCAATTAGTCCTACGTAAACAGTGAGTTTGGAAAAAATTCCAGAGTGAGGCTGCGCATCATTCTGGGATGCCTAAAATACCAAGAGGTGTCAATGGTTCCTTGTAGATCTCCCCTTCTTATGTAAAATTGGGGCTTGGAGGTTCGTCATCTGGGTCAATGTAAACAGGAACCTTATCCTCTCCATGAAGACTCATTGGGAAAGAGTGTAGACTCAAGGGGCAGGTCATGGCTGGGTCAGGCTGGAAGATACAGTAGGAAAATATGTGATTCTTCCGGAGTTAGAACAGGAAGGTGGATTATATTTACCATACGCCCTTTTCTCAATTTCAGACATGGCACCACCGTTATTACATCTATTAAGAAAAACTGGAGACAAATGATGCTGCTAAACGCGTCGAGGTGGGGCTCTCTTCGAATGACATCATCAACCAGTACAGATAGCGATTTATTCCACCACCGATAGTTCAGTCATTACCAGGCGCTGTGCGTAGGCTTTCAGCACTCAGGAGAAAAACTATCAGGCGAGTGGGCTCACACAGCAACCACAGTAGCTTGACAATGGGTTCGGACAGTTACGGAGGCGGTGAACTGGTTGGCATCTGTTCTCTCATGTTTTCATACTCAGTGACTCCGCAGGCATGAATCGTAAATCGAATCAGGAATGGTGCATGTGGCTGGTTGGTACTGATGCAATGATCAGAGAAATCACTTTTCCATTTTTGTCTAGCACATAGGTTAGGGAGTAATGAACGAGCTGATAGATTGTGTGGCTATTATCAGGAGAACATGTGGGTCGATGACGTTGCTACGCATTGAAGAATTTCCAGGAACAGAGTTTCAGTGCTGTGAATCACTCATAGCCAGATTGAAAGAATGAGTGTCAATATTGATACAGCGTTGTTTATACTAAATATGCATGGAGATTGATTAATCAACGTGAACTGGCATGTTGGAGTGCTGGACGCTGTAGATTACTGAGCAGATCAGGACGGATAGACATGTCAGGTGCTATGATGATAGTCCTTATATAACTGATAACTAGTCAACATTAGCAGAATGAATGTAGAAAATGTATAGGGAAGCACATCTAAGGAATATGTGGTGAAACAACATCGCGATAAATAGAGTCGAACATCGTGTGAAATGCGTAGCTCCCAGGCACCGCATGTTGGGCTATGAAGTTACCAGACGAATATGTGAACATAAGTGAAGGTCGAAGTGAACAATGTATGCAAATTGCCATAATATAGCTGGGTCGGAACTGATGCGATGATGTCAAAGCTAAGTCGCTTTCAAAGAATGTTCTATCATATGGGCGAACGAGTTTCGAAATTTCTTTTCTAACTGATCTTTGATGTTTCTATTATTCTTCAATCGACGTCATATACGTTGAGCATTCCTTGCATGCTCCGTCCTCACTGCGGATTCCAAGGTAGCCCTTCCTGAGCCCATGACAAGTTGATTGATATCTCTCTCTCTCTCTCTCTCTCTCTCGCTCTCTCTCTCTCTCTCTCGCTCTCTCTCTCTCTCCCAACTCTCTCTCCTTTGCTCTCTCTCTCTAAAGACGACATCATCTGGCATATCACGCACCAACTCTGGTACCATATCGGTCGTATAGAACTCAGCCAATTTCACACCAAATGAGCGAATCGCGGCAGTAACCTCAGTTTCTGTCACCACACTTCTGCCAACAGGTTAGACATTGTTTGCCAAGAAAATCCTTTGTTCCGTTGACCTACCTCCATCTTTGATGTATCAGCACGTAGTTTATGTCTATGTTTCTTTTCAATCTATTCACCTGTGACCTTCTTTTTAAAACCTATTTACTAAGATTCCTCTATTCACATGTTCGTTCATACAGAAACAGAACGTTTTCCAGCACTGTAGGAAACTGCTGTTCTGTCAGCCTCATTTTATCCCTGGGAAGAGGAGGGAATAGGGAGCGGGGTCTCTGGCAGTAGTTCAGACGTTACATATCATTCTGAAGGTTGGGAGTTTGAATCTGGACCAGTCACATGTGCAATGTTTTCCTGGAAGTCATGAAATTGTTTCTGACAGTACAGGATTCGTTCTTTGCTGCCTCTCGGCAGATGGCGTACCATCTCTGCCGACAGGTTGGTATTCTCTGGGACAGTACCACGATTCTCGTAACAACAACACAGATCGATTATATACATTAACGTTTTTATTGTGCCAAGAAGGCAGTTGCAATTTCCAAACAAGTCAGTTTGACGCTAGTTGCTAAAGACATAAATCAAAGATTTATTGCACAGAGACAAAGTAAAACACCTTATCGTGCCATATGATGCTAAATTCGTATGTAGTGATACCATATCGTATATGTGATACCGAATCATATGTGTGATACAGATCGTATATGTGATACTATATCAAGCTGTATGCAATTGAATCGTATATATGATACTGAATCGTATATATGATACCAGATCATATATGTGACCACAGAATCGTATATAGTGATACAGATCGTATGTGATACCAGATCGTATGTGATACCAGATCGGCCATATGTGATACCAGATCGTATATACTTGATGCAAGTCGTATGTATTACCTGTCATACATGTGATACCAGTCGTATATGTGATCCAGATCATGTATATGATACAGAGAAGGTGGCCTGTTCAGTTATATTCTCAAAGTTGTAACTTCTCAATACTAAAGTATTTCAAATATCAAATCTGATTTCAGGCAATGTCTAATTGAGAATTTTGTACAAGTGTAAATTACTTCAGATTTCTTATGTAAGACAAATTTGTAACATTATGGGGTCTCATATATGCAAAATAAATTGTCAAGTCTTCAGTTCTACATGAGACAAATTGTAAATTACTTGTTCTACATGTAAGACAAATGTGCTGATTTTAGGTCTGATCGAGATATATCAAACACAATGAGTTACAACAGTTGAGACAATTGTACCTGTTGATAATTGCTTTTATAGGTTTATCAACAGTTTAGGACAATTATTACCATTATTAATGCTATGTTTATCAACAGTTAGGACAATTATTACCGTTGATAGTACTTTATGTTTGTCAACAGTTGGGATAATGATACCGTTGATAATTAGTTTTATAAGTTTATCAGCAATTAGGACAATTATTACTGTTATTAGTACTTTATAAGTTTATCAACTAGTTAGGACAATTATTACCGATGATAGTATTTTATGTTTATGTAGTTGAGACAGTATGCCGTTATTAGTGCTTTATTCAATCAAGTCAGCCAATATAATTCATTGACATTTTAATTTATTTCAATAAGTTTCAGCCTGGGCTGTCCTGTCACAAAGAATAAAACATGGCGGCGAGGACAATTTTTAATCAAACTGTCACAGAATAAACAGTTCCAAAATTGTACAGCAAAGGTACAAAGCAGATAATGACATATCCATTGCAAAAAAAGCTGGAAGACTAGAAACAATAATAAATAAGTGGGTTGAAATATGTGTAATGAATTGTCATTGATATGATCATTTATTATAATAATCTGTTTGTAAGAATGCTGATTTTACATGAAATGTCAGAGATAGGGTTTGCATATAGAAGATATCAGAGATGATTTTACATAGAAGATGTCAAGAGATAGAGTTTACATAGAAGATGTAAAGAGATGAGTTTACATAGAGATGTCAGGGTAGAGTTTTACCAGAGATGTAAGAGATAGAGTTTCACATAGAGATGTAAGAGATAGAGTTTTACATAGAGATGTAAAGGATGAAGTTATGAAGATGTAAAAGATAGTTTATAGAAGATATAAGAGATGGGAACACATAGAAGATGTAAGAGATGAAGTTTTCTACATAGAAGATATACCAGAGATAGGGAGTTTATAACAGGAGTATAAGAATGAGAGGTTTACATGAAAATCATAAGAGATGAGTTTCATAGAAGATGGGAATGAGACTATAGAAGATGTAAGAAGATGAGATTTACATAGAATGCTAAGAGAGATAGAGTTTTACATATTAAAAGATATATGAGATGAGGTTTAAGGTATATTATGTTCAGAAAATCTCAATCTTATAGCTATTACAAGATGACAAATAGCACCTCATTTTGCATATAAGAAGGCTGGCATTCCTTTTGTTCTGGTGTGTTTAAACATATCGATTTATTATTTTTAAATGTATAATTTCCTACTATTGCGCATGCATGTATTAGAAGATGTAACAGTATGAGACAAGTGACTGGTTGTACACATTGTATCCATTAATGTTTTACAATTTCTGTGAAGTTAAAAATAAATTTCTGTATCATGCAAAGCTAAAAAACTGTATTCTTTGAATAAAATAATTTATACTTCTTACATTGCTAGTGTAATTAATTACGATGTTAGACTATAGAGGTGGATTCTCCTGTCTGTAGAGAGGCTCACTCAGCCTTTGGGTTCTGTATTTAGTCCTTTAATGTGCGTTATAAGCCAACAATTGTCCTTCACATTCAGAGAAAACTCTTAAAGCGAGCACACATTATCATCCTTGTCTACCTGCTCAACAATAAACCTCCTTTTCTTCCTCCAAGACCTTAGTCACTGAGAACCTGTTGGTGCACGGTGATACCATGGGGATCCTCCACGTCTAAGTACGCTGAAGACAGAACCTTAATAATTCTCTGTTGGATGTAACAAATTAACAACGGTACATTTATATATAAAAGTTGTATTACACGGTTTAAGCATTTATATCCCTGCGGTTTCCACGCGCCGTTTGCTCATTTTCAAATACCATTTATATTGCATTATAAACCCACAAGTGTTTTTCAAATACCGCTGCCTTACATGCTGCACTTCTATTTTTGCATCTTTTGCCTCTGCCTCTGCTGCCTTAGCCTGCCTTGCTTACTGCCTTACAGCGCTGCCTTACAGCACTGCCTTGCTGCTGCGCTATGCTGCCGCCCTAACACCTGCATTTCCAACGACACCATTCGGGATGGAAAAAGACAGCGGGCAGCAGTAAAGCAAATGTACGAAGTCTGTATCTTTGATCCAGCGAAAAACTTAAGTGGCTGAGCACAAAGATGTCGACGATGCAGTGTTTCGTGGTCCTAATGCGCGAACTGGCGCAAACCTTCCATCGGCCCGAATTCCTTGCTGATGGAAGGCGGACATCCTTGCTGCAAAGCTAGGACGCCTGACGCAAAGCAAGTCAGGGGTGGCTGGGTCGTTCAAAAAGAGCTGTATTGTCTTCAAAGCAATTTGTGCGGAAGAAGAGCGCTGGTCCTTTCAGTATAGAGTGGATTCATGGCACAGAAGACTCAAATGCGCACACAGTTTTGGATGCCTATGGACTCCGGAACATTTTTGTGCTGGTAGAGCTGGGGTGTTTTGATGCTTCAGACAAGACCATGTAATGGCGTTTCGTGGGAAGCTTGTCCGTGGAAAAAGTCAGAACTGGAGCTTACAGTGCTAGTGCTGCTAGCATGGATGCAAACAAACTCGCTCTACATTACACAGGAAAGTCAAGAATCCCAGATGCTTTAAAGCAGACCAAAGTTCTCCAATGTGATTGATGGCCCAGCCAAGCGCCTGGATCTGGGAGATCTATTCAGTACATGGGTGAAAAAGAATAGGACTAGGAAGTTCCAAGCAGAAAAGGAAAGGTAGCACGATCGTGAACAACTGTAAACTCATCCGGATATTCCCTGATCTCCAAGGCCATTAAGATCTGCCTTACCTAACACAACGATAGCTCAACCAGTAGACAGGGGGATAGTCCAAGTGCTTGGGTGCTTTGCAGAGAAAATGTTGATGTAATACTGCTCCGCCTTTGATGAAAAGAGGCGCAGTACCCGCTTCCTTCTGATGCAATGAATACAGGATCGGCCTGGAATGGCGTGAAGGAAGAAGCAATCTCGGCTGCTGGATGCGCGTCATTCAGGATATTTCCGATGATGATTTCCGGCTGGATTCCGTGCGTACCGCAGGGAGAACTTTCGCGGAAATGGTAGAAAAAAATCCAAACCGCCTGGATGCTATCTTGGAAGAGAGGAAGCACAGATTCATGCATCACTGTCGAATTCCGAGATTACAGAAATCGGCAAGACGTCGTTATCACCGGTCACCGGTGGCGTGATCACCGATGAAGGCATTGTATCAGTGTGCGATCCCAGCACTGGCAAGCTTCTGTTGCATGCAACGGCGTGACAAAGAAGATGAAAATGGACGAGGTGGAACCAATTCCCTCAGCTGGTAGTGGTAGAAATGCTACAGAAAATTCGACAGTATGGTTCATATACATAAGATGAAGGCCTTTATTTTAGACGGCATAAATAATATTGAAACATTTGTTTCAAGCAGACTTTGTTAAGGCAAAAGCAACAAAGCCTTTTTAGACTTTGTAAAACCATAGTAACCGCGTGTACGATACTTTTTCAGAGCTGTGTCAGTTTGCTTATAAATAAAGTTTGTATCGAGAATCGACAGTAGTTTTTATTTCTCTAGTAATTTCTATGTAGTCTAGTTTTTATCTGCCTTTGTTGTTGGCAAACTGTGTATGTACATTACACATCAGCATGCCATTAGCTTCATCAAACAAATAACACGTGCATATGCATTTCTCGTTGCAATAACTTGCCCTCCCCTTACACCAAAAATTTCAAAGCACATATTCAATATTTTGCCGCCATGTTGGTTTCGTTTATCTCGATCATCAGTTGTCGACACTTTTTGGCAAACCTAGGCCAACTGATAACCAGGTTCTACCAGCAGTAGTGTTATAGTCAATAGTGTTGATTATAATAATGTAGTAGTTGTAGTAATAGTAGTAGTAATAATAAGTAGTAGTAACTAATGTATTATTAGTTTACAACATTTACAACCACCCTACTTGCCAGCTTCATGAGTCTCTCAAAGACAACGCCCTTTTCAGTTCTTCAGCATCATCTTGTCATCATCATTCTTATCAATTTCGCTAGACAGCTGGACATGAAGATATAGCATGTGTTGTCTCAACAGATATTGAAATTGGATGAGCAAGATTTCAGTTTCAGTTTGGAATACTCTTCATTGCCTCGGACGCCTCATGCGGTGCTCGTCTCCTTCATAATATCTCCAACAGCGTCAGCAGCAATAAATCTGGTCGATTTTGATTATTCAAACCTACTCACATGCCTCTTAGCTCTTGCTTTCTTGCTCAATCTTGCAGCCCAGCTCCTGCAATCTATTAGTTGATGTAATTAGTTTAAATGAAAATCTTCTCTTTAACCACCTCTGTGAGGCATTTGTTCAGAAATATCAGCTCTATCCATTGCTTTAGCCCTCTGATATGGTAGCAACCAGCCAGCCTATCTGCTCTCTCATTCCAGCCTTATGTACTTGGAACGAAGATGGTAGATTCTGGAGTATTGGCCCTTGTAGTAGATTCCCAGTCATTGCCTGCGCACCAACTAGCCTCTACCTTGCAGATCATATTCAATGAATCACTCAGAAATACACCGCCAGGTATGGTTTTGTGACTCCAGCCAGCATGGCTTGTGTTAGTCACCGCCAGTGCTTCCATTGTCATGCTGTGTCGTGCATTGTACATGCATACAAGAAGTCCTCCTCCACACCTGACCTCCATGGACCATTCTGCCACATGAAAGCTTGCAGAGAGGTCCGTCACAGACTCGTGAGCGAACTAGATTCATCGTATGAAGTGCAACGACACTTTCATTCTCCATTTTTTCATCAATGATAGCCTTAGCATACATCGCTACACGATTCCTCTCTCTTTTGCATCTTTTGTCTAATTTAATGATGTTGGAAAAAGTGTTCCCGTATATTGAAGGCATCGGTTCCATTCTTCTCGCAGTGATGTTGTTGGCCTGCATACCGCTGAGCAGTGTCTGCAGCGCGGCCAGCCGGCTCAGTCCCGCTTGAATCGTTCTTCACTAGTGCTTTGAGCAGAAAGCTCGTATAATGGGTCATCCTTTTTTTAGCACTTATTTTTTGAGGTACGTACGTGCTCTAGCTATCTTGAATCTATACTCCATGGTCAGAAGTCAGGAGAAACCTCATCGCCACGCAGGAAATTGTCCCGTGTAAACAAGATAATTCTGTATTCTTTCGTCTTTCAATTGCGTTTTACTAACTGGTGAATATGTCGCTATATTCAATGGTGGAAGAACCAGCATCTGATACAGGATGACAAGCATCGTTGCTCGATATTAAACCGCCATAACTCTCATTGCCGCTAAACCTTTCCTTGTTTGCGGCAACGCAATCAACATGTTCCTTGAAACATAGGCTGCGATCCGATTACACCTAAACATTTCGCCGATTTAGCTCCGGACAAACCAGCACCCTCAAAAGTTCTACAATGAGCCATTGCGTGCCGTTGTGGTAGGATTATTGAGTGAGAACCATGTACTGTCGCTTTGGTGCAGGGTTAACTGGTACACCAGAACATACCAGTTTGTGGCGCGGTCAGAAGTTTCCCTCCATATCTCTGCCGGCAGTCTCGCATCCTGTCTTTGCCTATCTATCACGCCTAGAGTATCATCAATGGAAATAATAAAGTTCTACCATTGCCATCAGTTATTGTTCTGTGATTGACACCGTGCGCCCATGTTGAATCAAAGACATGCTGAAGAGAGAGCCTGTAGCAACCCGGATTATACAGTCTGGTTCCAGAAAACCATCACCATCACCAGTACCTTATCGCACCCAGAACAGCGCCCAGCAGCCTCTCCATCTTTATGTATAGGTTTTGCACACTGGGAACGATCAGCTGGTGCATAAGATAATCATAGAACTGCTCTGTTGTATGCGTCTTGATCCGCATTGCTGCACATGTTTCAAAATACCTGCCTGAAGCCCTCAAAGACATCATAGGCGAAGACAGCAGCATTGCAATATTTCCTTTCCAGATCTGCTAACCTCAAAGGTGTGTGGAAAGATGCCAGCGACTTTCGTGGTCCCCACATGTAAGTCGACGTGATATGGTCTCCAAAGATTTCTGTCTATCGTATTTTTGCAATACAGTAATTATATTTTGCAATGCATGTAGAGTAATCATGTTAGACTTCGGCAATGGTGTAGGTAGCTGAAGCCCTCTTCATCAGTCCCTTTACCATCCTTATTACTGACATTGAATTCTTTTGCAGTTCTCCTTGTGCGATATTCGATAAATCAGCAATATCTTTATAGCCAGATGTCATCAAGACCTGGCGCAGTGGCTGAGGATTTTCCCATTATATGTAGTCATATAATCTCATGATACACAGTTTCATCCCAACACACATCGCTGCACAACTCTACTATACCCTCTCTCCCACACCCCGTCATGATCTTTCTGTCTTATCATTTGTAGTCTGTCTGCTGCAAATAGCGTTTGAGAAACTGCCTACCTTATTTTGATCTGTCTTGCCAGATTAGTCAGTGCTTTGAATCCGGGGATACATTGCGTCTGGCAGTACTACATTCATGCGCTGTTGAAAACCTCCCAGAATATTAACAGGTTTACCTGGCTGCACAGCCTATAAGAATTCGTCTATGACATCACATGAATTTACACATGCTTTAAGACACAGTTTACTTTCATATCACACACCAGATTTCCTGCTCAGTATGTGATTGTGTGTTAGTGGCCCTTCTGGCCAGCCTGCTACAATTTAGCAGCTGTCTGCTCCAATCAGCCAGGCTTCAGCGACCATTTCATTACTACAGTTACTGGTTTATCACATAATCATCACTGAATATGTCTGCCTTATCTAAAGTCGATATCAAAGAAACAAGATTTAAACATATTGCATAGAACTGTGCTATTGAAACTGTAACAGATGTGCAACTCGTGGATCTACAATCAAATAACCAATGACATTCAAAGGTATACTGACAGCAATATTATGAAAATATATCAGGTAAACTTAACGATGTTTATGATACCAAAATGATAGAATCATCTATGCAGCTCAGTGTAAAGAGGAATAAACTGCTGACAGACAGGGAAGAACATTCTTCATCGCTAAGTAGAACATTTTGTTTAATAGAACTCAACAATCCTATATATAAACAATGAGTAGAGCTTCGTAGTTGTAATAATAGCCACTCATCGCAAGCGATGATGACAACAGAATCAGACGTGTGTTGTTGCACTTCTCTAGTGTGTGCGTAAGTGACTGAGAGTCCAATCTAAAACACAATCCCCTACCACAGGTAGGGCATCATAGATCAAGGTTAGAGATGTGGGTGTTGTGTGTTCTGTCTTTCGCGCCGCTCGTTTTCTTTGTGCCTCGATGGCACGATGATTCTCAGCTATGCGGGTTCCTCTTGTGTTGTTACAGCGCCACCTTTGGCGATCTTGCGCAAGGAATTCCTAACGTGTGGTATCGAAGCATTTTAGAGACACTTGTAAGAGAAACTTTAAGACACTTGTAAGAGAACTTAGCGTTTTCTCTGTCCACCAACTGCAACTGTTTTGGAAGCGTTTATCAGACATCGAAGCAACGTGACCGGCGTGTCTCAATTGGTCCTTCTGCAACTAGGTGTTGACGCTTGGGATCTTGGAAGGAATACTTTTCTTTTTGGTTTTTATAAATTTATTTTCACAACATCGAAAAAATACAACATCCAACATTTAAATCTCTAGTATTTTCCGTTTAAGAGACTTTGTTCGGGGGTCCTTACTCGACTGGAGACTAGTTTGTTTGCTGACGGGAGGTTGGAACTTTGTATTGTTAGTAAGTTTGGCACTAGTTGCTTTCTTAGTTGATATTTTGATAGGATTAACATTTGTCGCTGAGGTAGAAGCAGTTATTGTAGGCGATGGTATCGTAACACAAGTATCTGTAGTACACTTGTTGTTTGTATGGTGCTTGTTAGTCTCGCCCGCATGGTAGAACAAGTTGTGCTTTTGTTAGCTGTATTTGCTAACAGTTGTAGTCGATCAAATTCAGCGAGTATCTCAGCGAGTATCTCAGCCAGCGAGTATCTCAGCGAGTATCTCAGCGAGTATTTCATCACCTTGTGTTTCATCAATGGCGTTTGGAAAAAAAGGTATTGAAAAGATCCAAGTACTCCTCACTAGTCCCAGAGAGCGCAAACTCTATGGGCGCACCTGGCGCTAATGAAGCTAGAGGATGTATCTCCACAAACTGACCCTCCTCCACGGCTGTTTGTGTCGGGGGTACACTAAATAAATCCAAACCAGAGTGAAGACATTCGCTTACGGTTGGGGTGTATCAGAGACATTATTCAAAAATATCCGAATACCGCTTCTGGTTGGTTTTGAGTTTCTTGTGAGTTCAACGAGGCTCGGCAGTCCGTTTTATTCTTTTATTAAAGGGTTCCCCTGGTGGGAAAATCAACTTTCTTCTAATGCCGTAACCTGATTGGTTGCCAACCACGTGGTCGACGGCCCCTTGCAACAGTCGTTTTTCCGGCGTCCTTAGCGTGGTCTTTAAATGACTCGCTAATGTTCCTACCAGCTAAAGCATCCTGGGCAACTTGTAAACCAGTACCTACGACTTCTCTCAATAAGGCTTTACCACCCGTCTTTAACCAGGGTAGAGAACCATGCAACCTGAACCCCCAAAGAAACTAGCAATCCCATCCTCGTGACTTCTCCGTCCTCGTTGACTTCTCCCACGTCCTCGTTGACTTCTCCCACCTATAAACACCGGAAGCCCGTGTCCAGCTTGAGTACAGTAAAAGTCTTCATATAGCTCAGGACTTCGGCGTAACGGAGTGTGCCTCACGATTTTTATTCCAGATCAAAATGTTTCCAAATGCGAAAATATAACGTTATCACCGACGTTCCACTCTTGAATGGGATAGTTTTTCTCATATCGGTGGTTAAAAGCATTTCCACAGTGTCGAAAGAAAAACGACTCAATGACACGTAGTGTGGTTTGTCAAAAATACGAAACACTGACGCCGAATGCCTGTCCAAAATAGGAACAGTGCGTAACAGTGGTACCATAACGTCTCCGACGTGTCGAGCGGATACTTTAGGTCAATCATGTAAACGTATACAGTTTTATTTCCGGTTTAGCTTCAAATTCCCTTTTTACTGAACTACTGAGTTAGCGTCTGATACGTGGTATGATAGGAAAGCCAAAATATGTGTCAACAGCTCACTAAGGATAACTTGGGCACCTTTTTCGAATAATTTTAAGATACCCTCTTTACCAGACCTTGTTCCAATGGAAACCTAATTTGGGGCTTCTCACCACCCTTCACTCCTATTATCAATTTGTTTAATGTATCGATAAAACCTTCTGGTGACTTGTAAAGGCCAGGCGGACACAATGATTATAGGTTGTTTACCTTTTACTGCATTTTTTTGGCTAGTGTATATTCTAACCAAACGTCTCCGCCAAAATGTTAAATACGTACTTGGAAATTAAATTTCCACTAGGCCAACTTCGTACTGCGATGATAAATCAATAGTCTGAGGTAATTTGACCCAAAAAAAAGTGGCCTGGTTCGTTATCTGGATAAATTTGAGAGGAGGAATTGCTCGACAATGTGACGTAAAAACTCATAGTTGATTTATCGCTGGTAGTGGTTCTATTTTAGGATTAGGTAATGCTGAACCTAGACAGCTAGACAACAGAACTGTCCAAAGTTTACACTCAAGCTCGGTTTCCTGTGTTAGATTGAATAATGATACACCGATGACTACATATATAACTACCATCTGACATCTAAAGACTAGGTCTGGTCTGAAAGCAGTTTCCCAAACCAAAGCGAGGTTTTCAGACATGTCCCTAGCTTTCCTCAAACGATGTAGTTTCCGTTACGGTCTCTGCTTCCATATCGCTAGTCGTCATATCTGGATATGTGTTTGTCTGAAACCCAACTGTTGAATGTATCACAATATCACTCTACTATATCTACATATCACTACAACGAGGCGTCTTCAAATGAAAACGGGACTTGTGGATTTATTTAAAAGTATCATACGCAAATTAACAATTTCAACGGAATTAAATAAAGCAACCACTTGTGAATAAGAATGCACCTGGGTTCATCAGAAAAAATCTCCGTATGCATTTAGGCAAGCATCCAACTGTTTAGGTAGACGTCGAATGCCGTCCGAGAAAAAGGTGCGTGGCTGCTCACTGAACCATGTGGTCACCGCTGTCTTCACGTCTGCGTCGCTGTTGAATCGCTGTCCTTTAGTGCTTTCTTCAACGGTCCGAACAAATGGAAATCACACGGGACAAATCGGAACTATAGGCTGGGTGATGAAGAACTTCCCAATTCTTCTTTGCCAATGTTTCCTGCACAATTTTTGTGATGTGCGGACGAGCGTTGTCGTGGAGAATAATCACAACTTGAGAAAGCTTGCCTGGTCGCTTAGCCTTGATGGCCTTATGCAGCTTCTCTAAAGTGTCTTTATAATGGGCGGCATTGATGTTGACACCAGGTTCCTTAAAATCGGCCAACAAAAGCCCTTCATGGTCAAAAATGCGGTCACCATAACCTTCCCAGCAGAAACCTGTGTCTTTAATTTTTTGGGTTTTGGTGAACCTGGATGTTTCCATTGCATGCTGTCAATTTTGCTGCTCGGTTCATAGTGGTGGCACCACGATTCATCACCTGCCACAATGCTCAACAGAAATGCATCACCCTCTGTCCTGTAACGCATCAAGTGGTTCAAACTCCACCCCATCCGTTCTTCCTTATGGTGGTCAGTCAACATCCATGGGACCCACTGTGAACACACCTTCCGATAGTTCAATTTCTTCCGAACAACCATGTGGGCTGTCCCAATTGACATATGGAATTCTTCTGCAAGCGAACGAATGCTCCGACGACGGTCAGTCAGTACTGCTTTATCAAGCAAGGCTATGGCTTCTTCTGTTTTGCAACAATATGCGCCTGACCTGGCCGTGCAAGATCTGACAAGTCTCCGGAAGTCGAAAAATTTTGGGGAAACATTTGCGAAAATTAAAGTTCTTCATCACCCACCCCAAGTCCCGATTTGTCCCCGTGTGATTTCCTTTGTTGGGGACCGTTGAAGAAAGCACTAAAGGGAAAAGACCCCAACAGGGGAGCAGACGGAAAAAAAAGGGTGACCACATGTTTCAGTGAGCAGCCCCCCCTTTTTTGGGACGGCATTCGACTCTACCTAAACAGGGGGATCCCCGCCTGAAATGATACGGAGTTTTTTCGAGGGAACCCAGGTGCCTTATTCCAATGGTTGCTTTATTTAATTCCGTTAAAACCCGTTAATTTGCGTATGATTTTTTTAAAAAACCACGCCCCTTTTTCCCTTGAAAAACCCCTTTCGTATATATAAAAATGGATGTATGTTTTATGTTTGTTTTTTACCTATAGACTGGGAAACTACTGAACAGATGTAGCTGAAATTTACAGGAATTTTTTTTTTTGGGATGTCGGGATGCTACCTGTCACAGTTTGAAATAGGTAGCGTTTGGGTTTTTCAAAAAAATCAAAAAAAGGAATAATAACACGCTCATTTTCGGGGTTTCAAACCCAAATTCCCAATTAACTTTTCCCGGAAGTCTACGGTGTACGTTTTAAAGTATAACCACCCAGATTTAGCGGGAAATTTACGGGATATGTTTTTTTTGGGTTTGTTTTGATTGTCGGAATCTACCTTTAGTTTTAAATATGTAGCGCTGAAAATTTTAGAGAAAAATTTTTTAAAAATCGAAAAACGAAAATTTCATCGGGGTTTTTCCAAGTTTAGGAGGGATCACACGATTCGATGACGTATGATTAAATTTTCAATTTTTCAAAGAACCCAAATTTTAAAAAATACGCAATCCAAGTTTGTTTCCATTTCTAATCATGATCATTGTTTGCAAATCATTTTTTAAATTATCGCCAACTATTCCATCAATGTTTTTTAGCTTTTTGGTTAAAAAATTCTTTTATAATCGATTAAACCAAGAAAAACTACGACGAGGAAAAAACGTTCATTTGAGGGAAGCTATTGGAAATTGAAGAGGGCGGTAAACAAAACAACTATGGCAAGATGGTTATTTTGCTATAAATGTTATTTGAGGTATAGTTAAAAAGTGAATATTCCCCAATATTAGATTACATAAACAGAAAGGGGGACCATTTATTATTTTGTAAATCAACCCATACCATTGACCCTTTTTGGCGTTGAAATTTCCCAATTTTTTTAAAAAATTTTCAAAAAGGTGGGGCGGAGTGGTAGTTTGGACAAATATTTATAATTTAACTGTTTTTTCAAACATTTTACCCCCCAGTTTTATGCTTTTCCCTTTAATAAATTTAATCAAATGCTAATTTTTTTTTTATTACAAACATCAACAGTGATATTTAATTCCGTGTGTGAAAGAAAAAACCAGTTTTTTCCACACGCTTTTTACAATTTTCATCACATTTCTTATGCCCAAAACCCAAAAAGCTTTTGGGGCCCATCTACACCAGGAAAGAAAGCGAAAGGCATTCCCGCTTCAAAACAGATAGCAAGGGAAAAGCAAGACTGAAAATGTTCGAGAACGCAGTGCGGGAACCCCGTTCGTCTGAAACAATCGAGCAAGGGAATCAAGACTGGAAACCCAAACCAGTACGCACTGCTCAAGTCCTTCAGCTAAAAACAATGGGAGAAAACGGGAAGCAAGTCTGAAAAACCGTTGGGAAGCACTATTTCACCCAACGAACATAAAGGCTGTTTTAAACCCGGTGCATTCCATTAAAATTTACTAGGGAACAGTTTCACCCAAAATGTGGTTATTGAAAAAATGGATAGATTTCCCCATGTATTGTTACAGTTTTAATAAAAACCCGACATTTTTTCATCACCCGTTTGTCTCTTTAAGTACATTCGATCGGATTGAAACCCGGTAAAATTTGATCAAATGCATTTGCAAATATGTCAAAAAAGGGGAAGAAAATTTTGGCATTTTTTGGGTAAAAAATAAACCATCCATCGATGAAATCGGATTATCAACTGGGACGCACAATGAGGAAACCAATCCATGAACGACACCCAAACGGGGTTGTTATTTGGCGGTACCTTGAAAATGGACAACGCATTTATTTTTACAACAGAAAATGCACATGCAAAGAGCATTGTCACCATCGCCAACCCAAAGTTATTGTTTTTTTTATTGTGTGAGATGATATTTTCAAAGACGCTACTTTTTCTCCCGAAATTTCCAACCCTAAGGAAAAGCAGCGGGGAAAAAAGTTTCCGTTTCCAAAAAAGGTAAAAACGGTTGGGGGTTCCCCTTTTTATTTTAAAACACGTTGGGTTTGTACACTGTTTTATCCAAACAATGGGAAAGCTTTTTGGAACTGTTAAACAACAAACGTGGACCAACATCCTTCCAAAATTAAAAAAGAAAGGGCACGTATGTGTCTTACTCGAAGTTTCCAAAAATTAAATCTTTTTTTAAAAGATGCACATTGGGGGAAATTCACTCAAGATGCATCCCAAAACTGCACGACCCGGAAATACGCACATTATTTTTCAGGGGGAAATTTAAAAACGTTTCCCCTCCCAAACCAAAAAAACTTTTGGGGGAAAAAACAAAAACCGGGGGAAGACATCCTACATCCGCTGGGGAAAATTTTACGAATCAAAAAACCTGAATTCAATTCCCACCCAAAAGTATTAAAAAAGGCTTTGGGTTTTTTTGAGGACATATGTTTGGCAACCAATAAACCTTTTGGGGAATTGGGGAAAAGGCGCCAAACGATCTGCAAACAACCTTTTATTTGGGGGTTGGAAAAGAAAACACACTTTTATATCAACGAATTAGTAAATTTTTCAAAAACCAACCCTTTCCCAAAAATTTATTCCCGAACAACCCTAGCATAGACAGAATTAGGGGCAAAATTTCAAGCCAAACCCGGGGGATTGTATTTCATAGATCCCCAGGGCAAAAACTTTTCTATTTTCACTTAAATTTTTGGGAAAAACCCTTGGGTCACGAAATAAATTTTCCCAAACGCATCTTCTGGAATTGAGGCAACTTTTTTTGATGGTTAAAAAAACGCATTCAGGCCAAATTTGTTTTAATATGCAAATCACTTGACACCGACATGCAATATCAACACAAATTTTGGGAATGGGTAAACACCCCCCTTTGGGGCAACTATTATTTGGGATGGGAAAGTACTATGGGCACAAAAAAACTTAAAGCGCTTCATCGTACAATAAGATTTAGAGGGGAAAAAAGGTTTCGGTGGCGCATTATTTATTGTTCCATTTCCCAAACTTTCTACCAAACCCAAAATCAACCCCGCTGATGAACTTAATGCATGCCTGAAATCATTTTTAGGCAAATTTAAGGAAATTACCTTTTTAAAACCAATAGCATATACAACTCAAAACCCCTGAAACCCGAATGTTTCCAAAAAAAAAATTTTTGGATATTGGGGAAAGGGAAAAAGCCAATCGATGATTCCCCCCGATGTATTCCCTTGCCAAAAACCCGAAATATAGAGCCCCCAGACGAAAAATTTATTCATAAAATTTTTCCAAAATTTTTTAATTAAAAAACATCAACTATAAAAAAAGCATTATTAGCAGCAAAAAAAAAGGGTGTATTTTGCCATGGGAAATTTACATTCAAAAAAAATACCAGGCGAAGTGACAACGAAAAACCATCGATACTGTAAGAATCAAGACGAAGTTGTCAATTACCCCCAAATGAATTTTGAATTCATTTTATTTCCGGCATGCCAAACCCAGTTTTTAAAATTGGGAAAAATTTGGGGGGCCCCATCATTCTTTCCAAAAAAACAATCCACCAACAACTTTTAAAAATTTCTAGACTTTTGGTAAAAAAATGAAAAATATTATCGAAGGTACAATTTTAAAAAGGAAAAAATTTTAAAAGGGGAAGATATACTTTTTCCCACGCATCCCAAAAGATTCCCAAAAGACATGCCATTTTGAATTCAAAACGGGTTTTGGGTGGACCGCCTTTTCAATGACCATCAAAAAAACACAAGGACAATCCACAAGTGTGTGGATACTTTTGGGAAAAACCAAACTTTACATGGGCAGCTATTAAATTGGTTTTCCTCGAAAAATTCTGATTTATTCGTAAACACCAGACGGAAAAACAAAAATATTGGAAAAAAAAAACCCTTTAAAAAAAAGAATTAAAAAGGGAAACGTTAAATTGTAAAAAATTTTTAAGAAAATGAACAAAAGGGCAATGATCCCAAAAAAATTATTAAATATTTTATACCGGCCTTTAAAATTAATTTTTTTTGGGAAACCAAGCCATGGGAAGCCTTAGTATATATATTCGAGACCGCAGAAAAAAACATTCTCGCAGCCTTTCGCCTTCTTTTCCTTTTAGCGAGGGGGGGAAAGATTTTCTTGAGAGAGCTGGAGAAAAATTTATTTTTTCGCAGGCCTATAACCCCAGAGGGTGCTTGTCGGGGTATACGAAAATTCAGAAAAACACTGCCAGCAGGCCCCCACCAGCCAGCAAGGGCTTCTAACCTGACAGAGAAAAATCTTAACTTTCCCAATTTCCCGTTACGGGGAAAAAAGTTTTTTTCGTATCTGTCTATCCAAATCGGATCCTGGGCCGTTTGTTTTCCCAACTATCCGGGGCTTTTAAGCGGGACAGAAGTCTTTGGGTATGTTTTACCGTCGCCAAGTCCAATATCCAGATCATTTTGGGATTTTTAGTGTGGCCGTTTGTTGCAAATGTGTATTGGGAAAGAGCTTTCTTTTCTTTTTTCCTAGCCACGTTTTTTATTGACGATGGTTTAAACGGTCCGAATCTTATCTATGCCCTTATCTGGCGGGTAAAAATTATATCGGCAGAAGGAAGAGGCTAGTACCGATTCCCCCAAAACTTTGGGGACATACGCCAATGCTTTAATGACCCCCCCATTTCAATGATACTGGCTATTTAGGAGCTCAGATGCCGGGCACTTCGTTCACCTTGATGATCGCACGAGGAAATGGTTATTTCTTTGAGGTTTGAACGGGCTCAACGTTTTCATTCTTTTGTTTTAAAATTCTTCCCATGCCTTTACTCGTATTGGGGATATGTGATGTTTTGTTATATATTTATAATTTTTCATTGTTTTTTTTCCGTTCTATTTCTAGTTTTTATGTGTGTTTTTTGTGTTAAATTTTTTTCTTATTGTTTTTTTTCCTAAATTTTTATTAGAAACGTTTGTTTTGGTCGTCCATTTGTTTTTTGAATTTGTACCCTGTTGTTTGCTTGATAAAG
>JADZMA010001398.1:0-19979 GCA_020796225.1 Arion vulgaris
TTAAAAAAACGTCCGGGGAAACTTTTACTTCAAAAAGTTACTTGTGTTTAAAATAATAATTTCAGTTTTTTAAAGTTTTGTGTTATGGTTACTTTTTCCTCAAAGACTCGTTACTTGTGAAAAATGAACATATTTGCATATCTTTTACAGGACATCTAAATTTAACCACAACACGAGTTGTCGATTTTCTAGGCACCATTTATATGTTCAGTAGTTTGCAATTACCATGCCATTTTTACCGTTATATACATACATAATGACCACATCACCCATCGTGTGCCGACGGTCAATGAAAATACAGACCTAACACTGTATTGACCTATATACCACGAGGTATAAAAGGGGTTCCCTTTACTTTCTTTACTTACATCACATATATATCATAACAGAAACATACAAAATACAGAACAACTACTTCAGTATGGAATGGAGGTGGGGCGTTACTTTGCTGTCCTCGGTGGCTGTCTGGTGCTCTGTTTACTAAGGCCGTTGTTTTTTTTGGGAAAGTTTAAAATGACAGGATGCATTATGAGTGGATATCATCTATCGGGGTTTTCCCAACCTCCAGAGTTTTAAATGTGAATCTACATTTCCCAGCCATGCGGAGCTCGAAAATAAGTGAGTGGACAGGCTTCATCTAGAGCCCTGATCGTGGGGGAGTTGAGAATAGATGGGGATGTTCATTGCTCTCTTAGCGACTGTTTGTGGATGGGACATAAAATTGATTTTGAATCTATACAGCTATTAAAGAGCGCGAAATTACAGTTGTACAAGTAGAACTGGACGCCATCTGAACAATTTTACCCAAATGAAGACTGTTTACTGTTTAACAGAAGTCACTGGAACCATCAGATACTTTACCTTGACATCATTTGGGGGAGAATTAACGCTTACAAGTCTCCCCGAATGCAAGGACGTTGATTTAGAAAACCAATAACTATATTATATATTTTATAATACGTCTCTACTGGTTTTGAAAGTATTAACAACAACGTAGTGATGGGAAGCAATTCAGGAAGTCTGTGTAGAGACTAATTTTTAAAAACTTGTCAAAGAATACATTACGACTTTGACCACAGATACCGGTTTGAAAATAAACACGCAGTAATAAAAACACATGTCTTTACAGGGAAGAAGGATCGATATGAGAAACGACCATGCTATGATGATGATTGAGAATAGAATAGGGAAATCGGCCAGCTGTATATACAAGTAGGGTGAGTTTTGAACAGAACAATAAAGATATAATCAATAATAATTCTTCTATGGAGCTTGCAGAGAAGGATTATATAAGTTCCTCCTTCTCCCACTTTTCATGTACATTAAAAATAACAATGGGGTTTCAAGCTGAATAAGTCCTGCAGGCCAATGATCTGATTCATTGATTGATAGACCATCATCTTTACACTTTGGGGAAAAAGGGATGTGTACCCGGTCTCTTTCTTAACATGGAGATCTCAGCAGGTGCACGAACCCGTAGTACCCCGAGTGGTTACCGGGCTCATATTTCCTGACACTCACCGAAGGATAAGCACCAAGCTAAATGGCGCTGAAGATGTGACGAGACATCCTATACTATGATGGAATCGGGATTTCATGAATGAATTTTGGGAGATCTGGTACATGGTCTTTTAGGTGATCCAGAGAAAGAAAGAGAGAACTCCAAGACTGGCAAGGATCCATGTGTAGAATTTTAAGGTGGTGAACATTTGTACAAACATTTATTTAATTTTTCTAATGAATTTTGTCTGAAGAAGCTTTGCGTGCTGTTATCGATTCTGTACTGCAAAGTGTTCTATCCGAAGACCGTTTTTGATTCTGTTCAACAAAGTTTCAAAAAATAATCATCTTTACAGATTCATTTCACCATTCAAACTTAGATGATGATAGAAAAAGTTATCAAACAATATAATGACAGAAATAGAACAAATTTAGCGGATTCCCAATCAAACATGGCGTTAATAGCCAACGGTGCCACCATAATTCTGTAATGGACAGATGATAATGTCACAAAAAAAAAAAATTGCCTTTAATTTTAGTTTAGTTTTTGTTTATCATCATATCATACCACTGCCCATCAAACCAATTAATCTAACAGGCTTCGATCTCTTTAAAAGTATCTCTCTCAGCATGTGGCAAAATAAAAAATACCAGCTCTATTTGGGTTACTATTCTCCTTTTTCTTTCATTATAGCGTCATTGTCATGTAGTTACACCCATTTGATTTGACATTTTGCAAATCTGGTTAGGGTTGCAGTTTCCGAGTGGTTACCAGGGCCCAAATTTGAGTGTAAAGAATAAAACCACTGTTACCTGCCAGCATGTCTGAGGCGCTAAGGAGGTTTGGCTGAAATCGGATGCACATGTCCTAAAGTGTAGAAGTCTTTCGTTTAGGGCCTACAAACCAATGTGCAACGTATACACGTTCTTGGCAAGATCAAACATATCACAAAGATTGATTTAAATGGTAAAAGAAAAGAACGCAAAAAAGAAGAAGAAGAAGAAGAAAAGGGTTGAATTTCACCAGTATCACGTGAATTATTTGTATATCGTCTTTGTATAGGGACCCCAAGGGGGCAAAGAATAGTAACACTGTGACCTACAAGGCATGTCGTAAAGGTGAGTAATGTAGGGGCCCAGAAACTTTTCTTCTACCCTTCGCCCCAAAGAAGGCTTAGGTCCCCAACCAAGGCCTTGCAAGCTCTCGTGCACTTGGTTGCAGTTTTATAGCTGAGTGGTTTTTACGGGATGGTGAGCTAATCTCACGCCAAACCTCTACTTTCGTCGCATATGGCATGTGGTGGGTTTTTTGTGGTTCTATTATTTAGCCCGAATTTGGGCCCCGATAACCACACGGACGTCTGATTTGTATGATGAATCATCTTTGACCCCATTATTGAAAAGCAGATACGTGTAGGCGCATGTGCCGAGATTCTCATCGTCTATATTGCAATCAGATCTCATATCAGACATGTATGCACCTACCCTTCTACCAATTCCAAGTAGCTCTCCTTCGATCTCTACCCACTTAGCCTTACATTAGTCTATTACCAGGGCCACCGCTTGGAGGTGGGGTAGGATCTTGATCAGTACCAGTTCACTTACCCTGGCGCCACTGTATATCCTTACATTATTGCACCAATCCTTAGGAAACTACCCTAGTAAATAAAAAGCGTCACAGAAATCGGATATGCTGGCCTACTCAAAGGCGCACAACTGGCACAAAGTACACCGATCTTCGGTTCGAATCACATACAAATCACAAAGAGTGGTTAACAAGTGCTCGATATGGAGCGTTCAAAGAATAAGAAGCATTAAAAATTTTAATCGATATTTTAAAAACAATCTGAGTAAACGTTTCGCAAAAATAGTAAATTTAGTTTCATCTGTGACATGCTTATTTGAGTTTCAAGATTGCATTATCTCGCTTAGCCAAAAATGAAAATAAAATAGCTATGAAGTTAGTCCATAGACGCTAGGCAACGTGGTCACAGCTGTGTTGGGATGGTCACTTAAGTATGGCTAGATTGTTCTTTTAGTGTTTTCCACTATTGTATAAACACCAGTGGTATATCCTGTTTCCATACAATAAAACCTCACACCCTTTGGTGCGTTTTAAGCACAGCCAACTCTAGATAACTAGGCCAACAACTGACTAGGTGTTCCTGACCCAGATCAGAAACAGGGGCCGGAAAATATAGACGTTTGATAGAACACTGCAAGTTTTTTTGCAATTTTACTCAATTCTGTGAGTCTATGGTTAGTTATTGTGAAAATATTCATAATACTGATGATATTGATATTCTTATTGTTAAACTTAACTTGTTGCATAATATAGCTTGATTTAGTATTTTGTGTTGAGTTTAAAATGAATTGTCTATATACATCAATACTGGAATGCGAGGTCACATGGTGTAGTTGGGGTCTGATTTCATAATTCTACCGAAGGAGTCCGAAGGCCCAAGTTTATAGTTGGCTCTGGTTTAGGAAGATATGTTAACAATGGTATGATAGGTGTGGCTGCTTGATGTACGGGAGACTTGAAACTAAACACCTGCAAACTGATATTTACGATTTCGAATTTTCACTGTCCCAAATTTTTCGACGGATGTAAACAAAACTTAATATTAAAAAAAAGTTTACCAGGTAACTTAACGTACACTCCCATGAATGTAGCTATCTTATTATCCCTGAGGATTTGCAGACTTATTAGTTATGAATGTCATGTCTCTGTTGTCTTATCCTTGTCAAAGAATGGTTCGATTGACTCTATCCTAAACATTAAATATTATCCTAATCAAAGCAAGGTAGAATGGACTCTATTCTAAACATCAAATGTTATCCTAATCAAAGCAAGGTAGAATTGACTCTATTCTAAACATCAAATATTATCCTAATCAAAGCAAGGTAGAATGGACTCTATTCTAAACATCAAATGTTATCCTAGTCAAAGCGTGGTAGAATTGACTCTATTCTAAACATCAAATGTTATCCTAATCAAAGCAAGGTAGAATGGACTCTATTCTAAACATCAAATGTTATCCTAGTCAAAGCAAGGTAGAATGGACTCTATTCTAAACATCAAATATTATCCTAATCAAAGAAGCAGAATGGACTCTATTCTAAACATCAAATGTTATCCTAGTCAAAGCGTGGTAGAATTGATTCTATTCTAAACATCAAATGTTATCCTAATCAAAGAATGAGAATGGACTCATTCTAAACATCAAATGTTATCCTAGTCAAAGGTGGCGAATTGATTCTATTCTAAACATCAAATGTTATCCTAATCAAAGCAAGGTAGAATGGACTCTATTCTAAACATCAAATGTTATCCTAATCAAAGCAAGGTAGAATTGATTCTATTCTAAACATCAAATGTTATCCTAATCAAAGCAAGGTAGAATTGACTCTATTCTAAACATCAAATGTTATCCTAAGGGAGGATTGACTTTAATCAAGACATTTTTTGTCCGATCCAGAAGCACTGAGCTTTCAGCTCTTCGGCTCGTGTCCATGGACATCGTGACCTCGGTTCGGTGCCACGAACACCGTAAATCTGGAGAACCTGACTTTCTGCCAGCCCGTGGAGTTGAACCGGCACTCACAGAGGGCTTATCAACCGTCGTTCAACGCGCTACGAACACGCTGGACAGGCAGGCTAATCAAGACATAACATTTATTATTGTTCTGCAACATAATACAATAATATGAATCCATGATTATTTTATTATTCAAGTTGCAGTTTCAGTTGGATTTTTAAAAATAAAATGGAAAGTAAAGTTTAGTTGGTTCGGATAACAAAATGCTTATAATTTCAACAAATTATTTGTGAGTAAATATGTGATGTTGCTGAATAAGTCACGAATCGTCTTATTTTTCTATATCTACATTTGTTTCGTCATGTTCAATTATATCTTTTTTGTAAGTGTTAAGAAAATGTAGTTACAGCCTGTAGTAACGATTTTTAGGCGTGTAGAACAGGTGGGACGGGAGCCTGAGGAATTTAATGTTCGCATGGCTAGTGCAGTCGCTGTGCAGCTGTTAACGTTATGATTTTCATTTATGCCTCACAAAAGAAAAAATCCTTGGCCTCACCGTGAATTGTTACTTAGCATAAAACAAATTAAACTTACGAATGAATGCCGAGTCTCTTATGCAAACATCCCTAAATGAAATAGGTCAGCTCTAATACAATGCAATGCAGATTTTCAGTAGTCAAAATGCTGGGTATGGTAGGTTGATTATGTGTTCATTTCGTAGCAATGAAATTTATTTGTACAAACAACCCTGACCAACATTTCATTTTATGTTTGTCAAATTTATTTAGCAAAACGCAATTGAAACCTGCGTAACTTACCGTTTTTTTCAGCATGTGATACCGGTCCCATAGATTTGGTCTCGGTTTTGAGTCTTTTGACCAGATCTTATGTGCGTGTTCATTGCAAGTTGCCGAGTCTTGAAGTATGCATTTAATGGTCTGTGATTCCATTTTTATATGTACTTTTTTTTACATACTTGATATTGTTAAAGTATACATACAATCTTCAATCACTCTGGATACTCGTGAAATGACTTTATGTAGATAATTCAGTTTTAGTTTAAGTTTGGAAAATCGTTATTGCACCCCGGACGCGTCCATAGGTGCTCCGATGTCCTTCGCAATATCTCCAACCAACAGCGTCCAGCGACTGACCGTACGTACCAGTTCGATTTTGATTGATGAGCTTACTCTATACCTGTTAGTTGTTCTTTTTGACCACTCCAATATTCATTCCCAGCTCTTGCAATCTAGCAGCTGACATAGATTGGTTTAAATTTTAAATGAAAAAATCTGGCCAGCAATGGCGGAATGCGGGAGGGCCATTCAGAGTCTGAACTGTTTGATTCTGAACACGACTTTGCTAGCGCATTTCCGACATGTTTGGTCGGGTATTTTCGGTTTCGTTTGCCGAGCTACTGAGTTAGTGCTTGAGCAACGCTGTGAGCTATGACTGTTACATGGAATGCTTTGCTGTGTCAACCGTGCGTTTGTTGTATGTATTCAGAAAATGGCGGACAGCTGGTTGTGACGAATATAGTCAGCGGTTATGATATGGTTGCAGAGCCAGCCAGCCGGTCTGCTCTCTTATTACCAACGACACCCACGTGCCCCCCCGGAACGAAGTGTATAGGTCATTATCATCAGGTAGCTCGTCATGTACATACATTTGTCATATATATATATATATATGTTCGTGGGTACAACATCAGTACTAAACTTCATCAAGAAAAAACAAATTAAAAGGTTCGGCCACATAAGCAGATTACCAACAGACAGTGCACCTCAAGAGCGATGTTGCATGATACAAGGTATACAAAGCAAAAGGCCGGCCACGCAAAAGATGGACCTCAGAGATAACAGAGGCGATGAAAGACACTATTTATGAAGCGCACACAAGGGCTCGTTCTAGAAATCTTTTCTTATCCTGACGCTGTAAGGCAACACGGGATTGAAGAAAATAAAAGAAAGAGAAAGATATATGTTTGTCTTTCCTAACATACATTATAGTTACGGATGATACGGACGACCCATCGAGACTAATATCCTAGTTACATGTCAGTTACTATCTCCAAAGTTATTTTCTTCAGCACTCTGGTCTCCTGCTTACAAACAAACAACTTTACTCAGCGATAGACTAATTTATTGTCTGTTTCCTCTGTTATCTACTTCACTGTAATAAGTGCGTTCATTATCAAATATTCCCTACTTTCAAGATAAGAACGTATCTCAAACTGAACTAAACACGGCATTTACCATCTGTCTTCCAGCTCTGTTGTATGAATCAACCGAGACTGAGTGGGTTGTGTCTGCTTAATAAGATATTAGAGTGAGATAAGATACTCCTTCTCACAGAATCTTATTCTCCTGGAAAGCCATTGAAGCGGACGAGTGATATTAAGAAGAGCATATATTAAGAAAATTGGACGTCAATTACTCTGGCTTCGTCTTGTATATTACAACTGGTCGTCCGAGATCAATGTAACGCCGAGTTAATTCACTTTCACTAACGCTCTATTATCATATAAATGTATCGTTCGACATCTTCATGGATGAGTTCATGTATTTTCCTTAACTCTCTAATATTATCCCTTCCACTGTTCTAGATCTTCATGGATGCAGAAGAGAAAGAGAATTAGCGTGTAATACGTGGAAAATGTGCTGCTCATGACAGGACAAGCATCAAGGAAAATGCAATATGCTTTAAGAACATTTTACGCTTAGCGTCCACTTGACTGGGTAGACAGGTTAGAGGTATAACGCAAAGATGTTATTCTTAAACCGATGCAATTGTTGATTAATTGAATAATCAAGACGATATGAATACTTCGCAGTAGACATTGAAATATAATGGTTCTAGTTGCAATACATTTTAGTGCATGCCTCGAAATGAGGAAAGATAATTATCTTCTTCGAAAGCTACATATCGACCACTTGTTAAACCACTCGTTGTGATCTGTATGTGATTAGAGTCTAAGAGTGATTGTACGATGTGTCAGTTATGCGCATACAAGTAGGCCAGCACACCCAACTTCTGCAACACTTTTTATTTACTAGGATAGCTTCCCAAATAACATTCAGACAAGTAAAGTATTTTTATTTACTAGGATAGCTTCCCAAATAACATTCAGACAAGTAAAGTATTTTATTTACTAGATAGCCTCCCAAATAACATTCAGACAAGTAAAGTATTTTATTTACTAGATAGCCTCCCAAATAACATTCAGACAAGTAAAGTATTTTTATTTACTAGAATAGCTTCCCAAATAACATTCAGACAAGTAAAGTATTTTGGGCACATAAAATGACATGACACCATGATAAAATCTTTATTAGAGGGAAAGTTGAGGGGTGGGGAGGAGGAAGAACAAGAGGAAGACTGAGAGATAAATGGGAGGAAACTTTAAGAAATGGACAGGTTACAGTCTGGCAGTGTGCAACACCAAGGCGAAAGACAGAGGATGCTGGAGATTCATTGGAGCCAACCTTCGATGTGGAGACGGCACCTGATAAGGATGAGCTTGCCTAGACCTCTACCTCAGTCGTCTCTGTGACATGCCTTGTAGGTCGTAGTGTTACTATTCGTTGCCTCTTGCGAGCTCCGGCAACACACGGGCAAAGGTAATTATGAAATCCCCTGCCTAGTTCTTCGAAACTCTCATTTTCCTATGATTTCTATCAAAAATCTTCATAGAAAAATGTGCAGATAAAGAGTTTGTCATTTATGAGGATAGATGATCAAAGGAAAAGTTTATCACAAAGTTCAGATTCAATAGAAAGCAATTGGACATAAACACAAAGATAAAAGTTGATTTAAAGACAAGTTATATTTAATAATGAAAGTTTATCACAAAGTTACCAGAGAGTCAATAGAAAGCAACTTCGTGACATAACACAAAGATAAACAGTTGATTTAAAGACAAGTTATATTTAATAATGACAAGATATGTATGTTCGCTTTCAAGTGGTATATCGCTGCTACCTTAGTACTGTCGGGTAGTAGAAGATCCCTGCGGTTTGTTGACTCATCGCGTGTTTAGGACAGAAAGAAATTGACCTAGAGGAGCCCAACCCCTGAGGCGAAAGTGGAAATTGAAATCAGATGTAACAAAGCAAACCAGCGTATTGGACAGATGGTACCAAAACTTAACAGCAAATATGCGTCAATAGAAATAAAAGGAACACTATATAACACGATCGATATGGACAAAAACAGGTATACAACAGATTCACATAATCAAGGACAAAAGTTATAATCAAATATGAAAAGTAACAACAAATGAAGTTTGATCACAAGTCTACGTATTAGGCAAATATAACATATTACTCTTATACAACTAAAACAATAATCATGGATTCTCGAAGAAGCTTCATTTTTTCCTATTTGTTGGCTTACACGCTCTGATATAACCAAAATTAAGGCCTGTCCTTAGGTTGAAAGGGCATGCCTCAGATTAAAGATGCTGTAACTTCCTACATATCAAACAAACACATACATATACAGGGTGTTCAACTTAAAAGCAGCCCCAGTGATAAATAGAAATTTGCCAGGTACGCATTGCATCTTGTCTATTTACTATTTAAACCGGTTCTGACTAGCTTGTCCTACGTCACATTTGTTCATCGACCCTTCCCGCACTACAATTATACACCATCACACAACCTTGACCTATACTAGTAAACTGAACCTTCTCATTTCCATACATATTTGCCAGATTAGCTCTATTCACGGGCTGCTTTAAGTTAACACCCTATATAATGACTTGGTACAACCTGATACAATGACCCGGTCATGTTTACAATCGTTCTCCCTAACCTGTGCTACCATTGTCAGATATGCACGGTAACAGTAAAAGACAAAAGAAAAATTACAATGACAAACTGAAATTCTTGAGAATACTCAATGTAGCGAAAGGAGAGAAAATCAGAATTAATACACTCAGGTCCAGGATTTGTGTAACAGCAACAATAGAATTCATCCAGACGCAACAAATGAAATGGATCGGTCATAGAACATGAATATTTTCAAATAGTATACCACAACAGACACAGAGTAAATGGAAACAGGAAAAGAAGACGGCCGTGCAAGCGCTAGACTGATGGAATAACAGTCATTGAACACATGTCTATGCGAAGGAATAAGAAGACCAAAACCTTCATCTCGACATCGCACAAGGTACAAAGAAACACGACGAGATGAGAAGACAGTTGGCAACAGAGAAGCTTTGACGCCGAAGACGAAGTGAAGACCATATTCAGCGTCAGAGTCTACGACCAGCAGTTGACGAAGACCATACCACATCGTCCACGTGAAGGTCCTGGAAACAAGCTACATTGCGGTAGTCTGACAAAGTGTCTATTACTATAAACTCACATGATATGTGGAAACAAAAGTTACGACAATTTGAAGATTATGCATATTTAATTAGCATGGTAAACGTATGTCTAGTTACAAAATGTAGTTAAAATACAAAATTGCATTATCATTGTAAACTAAAGATAGTTTCTTGTTCTTTTCTTCTTCTCCTCCTCTTCTTCTTGCTCGCCGAATTCAAGCATAGTCAGGATGCTTGGTACTTATGACTGGTTTTTGCTTGAACGTATGCTTTCCTTATTATACGTGTCACCGACCATACAGGCATGCCTTCTCCGGCTTCAGAGGTTGGTTTCTTGTTCAAAATGATTATATTACTTAAAAATAAATAATTTCAAACAACGATTTTGTAAGAAAATGTTTAAATGTGTCCATTGTCCTCTTGAAATGATAACGCACAAATAAACTTTTTTCTTTCGTTGCATTAAAAAACCTAAACTTTTCCTGTTGACAAATAAAAATAAAGAAATGTAAAAAAATAAACATATCGTCTGAAGGTTTGTTAGTGCCCGTAAGAAATGCATAATGATCAGATTTCGGAATATCTCTTGTGATCCTCTTTGACACAAAAGAACTTAAGTGTGGCGGATGAGCTTATACTTAAACCATCCTACACGATCACGTTTCAAAGCCGCTTGTCTGCTTTAGATCCTTACCTCTACTTTATAATGATTCAATTTCATGTCTTTTGAAATACATCATCATCTTGTGCCATGCCCGCTGGATTAGACGATCATCATTCTTCACGAACGTTTGTCTTTAGTGATGACACGTCATTTCGAATGTTGACACTCTTCCGAGCCATGAAGCCAGACTGTCTAGAATTTTCTCTATCTGTATTCTGTTCTTTCTTTTTGATCTATTTGGTCTAAGCAGTTTCTCCCAGGTCTAAAATGACGGTTATTCTTCTCTCATGATTGTATTCACTGCTTCTTTGATTCTATTGAAAATGATTTGCAAAATGTTTTTGTCATTACTGATCCATCATATAGGGATCCCTCTCTAGTTGTTGCAATCTTTGAGTTCACCTTTTTGGGGATCCCTCTCAGTTGTTGCAATCTTTGAGTTCACTTTGCTTAGGATCCCTCTAGTTGTTGCAATCTTTGAGTTCCCTTTTTGGGGATCCTCTAGTTGTGCAATCGTTGAGTTCACCTTTGTTAGGATCCTCCAGTTCTTGCAATCGTTTGAGTTCACCTTTGTTAGGGATCCTTCTAGTTCTTGCAATCTTTGAGTTCACCTTTCTTGGGATCCTCTCTAGTTGTTGCAATCTTGAGTTACCCTTGTTTGGGGATCCCTGTCTAGTTGTTGCAATCTTTGAGTTCATCTTCTTAGGGATCCTTCTAGTTGTTGCAACTTTTGAGTTCCCCTCTGTTTGGGGATCCCTTCAGTTGATGCAATCTTTGAGTTAATCTGTGTTTAGGATCCTCTCTAGTTGTTGCAACCTTTGAGTTCCCTTTGTTTGGGGATCCTTCTAGCTGTTGTAATCTTTGAGTTCACCTTGTTAGGGATCCTCTCTAGTTGATGCACTCTTTGAGTTCACCATTGTTTGGAATCCCTCACTAGTTGTGCAATCTTTGAGTTCATCTTTGTTAGGGACCTCTCTAGTTGTTGCAATCTTTGAGTTCACCTTTGTTAGGATCCTCTCTAGTTTTTGCAATCTTTGAGTTCATCTTTGTTCAGGGATCCTCTCTAGTTGTTGCAATCTTGAGTTCACCTTGTTAAGGATCCTCTCTAGTTTTTGCAATCTTTGAGTTCATCTTTGTTAGGGATCCTCTCTAGTTGCTGTGCAATCTTGAGTTCCCTTGTTTGAGGATCCCTGTCTAGTTGTTGCAATCTTTGAGTTCATCTTTCTTAGGGATCCCTTTCTAGTTAGTTGTCAATCTTTGAGTTCCCTTTGTTAGGGATCCTCTCTAGTTGTTGCAATCTTTGAGTTAATCTTGTTTGGGGATCCTCTCAGTTGTTGCAATCTTTGAGTTCCCCTTTGTTTGGGGATCCCTTTCTAGTTGTTGCAATCTTTGAGTTAATCTTTGTTAGGGATCCCTCTAGTTGTTACAATCTTTGAGGTCACCTTTGTTAGTGGATCCCTCTCTAGTTGTTGCAATCTTGAGTTCACCTTTGTTTGGGGATCTTAAGAATTTAAATTTTCTATTGTTCTGGTACTATTTATTCTTCCAATATTTTATAAATTATTTCTTGCACCTGTCTAATAGTTGTCTCCTCTGTCACTTTGAGCATTTCTGCAGTAATGTTGGTATCATCTGCTTTCCTTATTGTTTATCAGGGAACCAATTGCTTCCTTGCATTTGTCAATTCTTCGTTAATTGGTATACAGTTGCTTCTTGATTTTTCATCAAACTTTAGTAAGTACTAGTTAGTCAGTTCTACTTAGGTTTTCCTTAAAATGTTCTGTCCATCTTTTCTTCTGCTCAGTATCTGATATGAGCACTTTACCATCTTTACTTTTGCTTGGGCCACCCATTGAAACAAAAGTTCCAGTAAGTTGTTTTAGTATATTGTATAGCATTTTACTATTTCTAGTCTTAGATGCTATTTCCCTTTCTTCAGCCAGTCGATTGACATAGGCTCTTTTGTCTCTTCTAGACGCTTTTTTCACTGTCATGTCTTTTTTTGTCTATTTTTTTCTTTAGCTTTGATTTCATCTGTTGCATTCTTAGTATTGAATGCTGCAAGTTTCATCCTTCTTCTTACTTGAATATATTTCCAGGTCTCTCACTTATCAAGGTTTAATATTTATCGTCTTTAATCTGCTACTTACTTGACGCATTCAAGAATGCGTTCTTTATGTTGGCTCTATGTAGAACTGAAACATTCCTTCTGACCTTAAGAGACAATGACTTTTGATATAATAATCTTTCTTCTTCTTTACGTTCGTTCTTTACGATCAATTTTAATCACTTTTTGTGATATGTTTGATCTTTGCCAAGAACGTGTATACGTTGTACATTTGTTTGGTAGGTCCCTAAACGCATAGACTTCTCACACGTTTAGGACACGTGCATCCGATGTCAAGCCAAACCTCCTTATTCGTCTCTTACGACATGCGGCAGGTAACAGTGGTTCTATTCTTTACACCCCAAATTTGGGCCTCGGTAACCACTGGGTGAATACCTTTCAATTTCAACAGAACCGGAGCGGGTTTTTTGTTCTTATTTGTTTATAATGTTCGTTACTACTTTCTTAAAATAAAAACAGCAGCAAACAACAACAGTTGCAGAAGGTTAACTTTTCTATTGATCATAATGTAAAATGTCTACTTTCTACGTACATTTTGTACTCTTCTAGTGATATCTTCTTTTGCACTTTATTTAACTCAATAATACCTAACCAAATACTTTTAGTATTTTACCACTTACTCAGTAGGATCATATATTTTTTTATATTTACTATCGCTTCTCTGGGGCATTCATCAAGGAAACTTGAACTATAGAGAGTTATAATTATCGTGTCGTGGTGGCGGAAGGAACCGTCACCATACTAGTCATTTGATATTTTGACGATGTCCTGAACAATGCTTTGTTCTGATGACTCACAATTATCTAGGAAACCACTACTCCTGTCTTCATTTGTCATGCAAAATAGTTCAGTCGATCACGTCTCTTAACTTTCTATTTCTGTTTAGAAATGTCATGTATGACTTTCTCACGATTCTGAAGTTATCAATTGTCATCATGTGTCTCATTAAATTAATTTGTACTTGTATACTGTTTGTTATCTCTCTGTTTAAGTAGCGCACGACTTTGAAGACTTAAATACAAGTAAAACATATTTTTGAAAATAAGTTGTAAGTCAGTAGTTGTCTATTCTTTCTTTTTTTTCTCTTTATTTTGTTCTTCTCTGCTTTTTTTGTCGTTAGGTATAGCAGGTTTAACTGTTTCCGAGATAATGCACGCTCGCTCGCTTGATATGCTGTGTCCTTCGCTTTTTTGCCGCAGGCGTAGCAGGTTAACTGATGATCGGGTTCCGAGATAATGCACGCTCGGTCGCTTGATATGCTGTGTCCTTCTCTGCTTTTTGCCGCTAGGCGTAGCAGGTTTAACTGATGATCGGTTCCGAGATAATGCACGCTCGGTCGCTTGATATGCTGTGTCCTTCTCTGCTTTTTTGCCGCCAGGCGTAGCAGGTTTAACTGATGATCGGTTTCCGAGATAATGCACGCTCGGTCGCTTGATATGCTGTGTCCTTCCGCTTTTTTGTCGCCAGGCGTAGCAGGTTTAACTGATGATCGGTTTCCGAGATATGCACGCTCGGTCGCTTGATATGCTGTGTCCTTCTCTGCTTTTTTGCCGCCAGGCGTAGCAGGTTTAACTGATGATCGGTTTCCGAGATAATGCACACTCGGTCGCTTGATATGCTGTGTCCTTCTCTGCTTTTTTGCCGCTGAGCGTAGCAGGTTTAACTGATGATCGGTTTCCGAGATAATGCACACTCGGTCGCTTGATATGCTGTGTCCTTCTGCTTTTTGCGCTAGGCGAGCAGGTTTAACTGATGATCGGGTTCCGAGATAATGCACGCTCGGTCGCTTGATATGCTGTGTCCTTTCGCTTTTTTGTCGCCAGGCGAGCAGGTTTAACTGATGATCGGGTTCCGAGATAATGCACGCTCGGTCGCTTGATATGCTGTGTCCTCTCTCTGCTTTTTGCCGCCAGGCGTAGCAGGTTTAACTGATGATCGGTTTCGAGATAATGCACACTCGGTGCTTGATATGCGTGTCCTTCTCGCTTTTTTTGCCGCTAGGCGCAGCAGGTTCTAACTGATGATCGGCTTTCGAGATAATGCACGCTCTGGTCGCTTGATATGCTGTGTCCTTTCTGCTTTTTGCCGCTAGGCGTAGCAGGTTTAACTATGATCGGTTTCCGAGATAATGCACGCTCGGTCGCTTGATATGCTGTGTCCTTCTTCGCTTTTTTGCCGCTCAGGCGTAGCAGGCTTAACTGATGATCGGTTTCGAGATAATGCACGCTCGGTCGCTTGATATGCTTGTGTCCTTTCGCTTTTTGCCGCCAGGCGAGCAGGTCTTAACTGATGATCGGTTTCCGAGATAATGCACGCTCGGTCGCTTGATATGCGTGTCCTTTCTCTGCTTTTTGCCGCTAGGCGTAGCAGGTTTAACTGATGATCGGTTTTCGAGATAATGCACGCTCGGTCGCTTGATATGGTGTGGTATTGTGGGGTTTTAAGATGTCTGTAACTCCATCAATCCATCTTTTCTTGGTCTGCCCTTCCTCTTGATGATTCCATTTTCAGGTTGTACGCTCTGCAACTGGTGTATTCGGGTTCATTCTGACCAAGTGGCAAACCATTTGAGTCTCTGTTTTTCAATAAATCTAATAGCAGGTGTCTATTAGCTAAGAAATGAAGGCTTATGGTTCAAATCTTGTGTTTGGTAATTTCTTTTCTTTCCAGAAGCCCCTTAATACTTGTTCTCTGTCTATTGGTGCTCCACTTGGGTTCCTAAAACTCGTAGTCCAGGGCTGCTCGTCATTAAAAGCCAGTGGACCCGGCCCACGAAAATATTAAGTAACATGTACTTGTTATTTTAGACATTATGTGTTCATAATTATTACTTTCAACTGGATACTGATTAGCTTTGAAAGTTGATAAATAACGCTAAAATATCACACACAGTCTGAAATCTGAAATTCAGCATATTTCCTCCCTAATTAGAACACGCCCTGGTCATTAAAGGCCAGTAAGACCGGCCTACGAAACCAAAAATAATTAACGTGTACTTATTATTTTAGAAATTAATTGTTCATAATTATTACTCTTAACTTGACACTGATTAGCTTTGAAAGCTGAATATATAACACTAAAATTTAGATATTATATCAGAATATATATAACATATCCTTATCTAAAAAATATTATATAGACAAACAGCATTTCCGCTCTAATGCTTCAGCATTGTGCCGTGCACTATTTCTGGGGCCAGTTTAAAAGACGTCTATCTAAGATGTAACATTGCGACTTTTGAATTTGATCGCTATTGCAATGATAATTGCCAAAACAATTATGTCATTTCCATTCAGCCGGAAGATTCATATTCTTTCTTACGCAGCCAAACTACTTCCCACATAAACGAGAAATCTAGATTAAATAGTCCGTTTAATTATCTATTGATTCCCCAATTTGATATAAAATAGTATGAAATTATAGAAAATAATGGTAATAAATAACAAACCATCATAGAATAAAATTAGTTTTAGGGAATTGTCCCTTGCATTAATACATCTTGTCTACATAATTTTTTTTTCGTACAGTGTTAGTGTTGCTGTTGAGTTGTCAACTGAGTTGAGTTGAGCAAAACACGTAAAAAAACATTGTTAACAATAACAAAGTTACAAAGTACTAGAGATTTACAAAAACAATGACAATACCAGAAACGTTTCAACTAAAGTGCAGTAGATATATATATATGATGTTGTGTAAGGGAAGCTTGGTGTTACGGGCGGTATTGATATATACAAGTCCAGAAGGTGTGTTCTGCTCTTGGCTGTGTTCTGTATCTAGCATAGATGGGTATGCTAGTCTCATTAGGAATAGTGAAAAGTGAAAATTAGTAGCCTGCTGATGACGCATAGAACACACACGCCAACTCTACCTCCAAGAGGTATAGACTGAGAAACTTTGACCACGAGGTCCAATCCTGGATCGTCTAAGGGGACTGACTCCCTTTACGCCACAGCAAACTCATGTTCTAAAGAGTAATTCACATACAGGATACAAAGAGAGGTTTAACAAGTGGTTACTGTAGTGTGAACAAAGAGGAAGAAGAAATAAACATATGCTAAGTCCCTATTAGAGATAGAATTAGGATGAAGGAAGTGTAAAGAAGAACAAACATAACCCTACCAAAAAAAAATAAAACAGAAAACACAACTAAAAACAGTATGGAATGAAACTAATAGGAAAGCAAAGTGCATAATACTAGTAGCAACTATGGGTGTGACGCATAGGCAATTAACAAGGCAGTGGAAAAACATATATATGCTTTTAAATGTGAGCGTTACAGAAGAGTCCTCTGTATATCATAGACAGAGAAGAGAACAAATAGATATATCTAGAAAGAACTCCAAATCAAAGAAAATTGACTAGTGCTATAATTAAGAATGAGAAAATTGAAATATTTTGGACATATAAAAGACACGAAAGTTTAAGAAACCATTATGGAAGGAGGCATCAGGGCAAAGAAGAGAAGAAGAAAGCAACGAAAAGAAGGATTCACGATACAAATGCTGATTTTAGCATGATTTGCGTCGAGCGGAAATCGACCATGAAAGAGAAATTCTGAAAACTTTGGGGTGGAAATTCTGCAGGACAAACAACTTGCTGATGATGATGATATATTTATATATATGTCCACATACATATCCCATAAGCAGAAGTGTTCTCCCCCTGGCTTGTCTCACATAAAAGGGAAAAATAACTTTAAAGCTCAGTCAAAGTTTCTAGCGCATCAATTTTAATTTGTTTATTAACCCGTATTTGTCTACTCATTGTCTGAAAAATGTGACTTAAGCTAAGATTCTGTTACAAGACGACGGGCATTCGTCTCACGGCGTCTAGGGAGACCAATGAAATACCTCAGTAAAAGCACATTGTATGGCACACAGGCACTGAGCAAATTTGCCCGGGACTGCAGTGTTTGCTCGTCTTGTCACGTCCAAGCAAGTGTGAGCTAGTGTCCCAGAGGAATGAAACATAATTGGGATTGAGTTTCCCTTTTAGGGCGGGAAAGTATTCACATTATTTAATCAACTGAGCCTCAGTTTCTAGTGCTACGGGATTGTGTTCTGAACAGGCTTGTCATGGCAGACTAAAAACAGAAGGTTCAGACAGCTTGAGATTAATGGAAATGGATGCACACTATAGAAAAGTTCTGGTCCGTAATCCCGATTTCTGCTCGTATATTACTGTACAATCTCTCAAATTTCTAACTGGGCACCACTTTTGTATGTTCGTCTGTATTGTGGGGTTCTGTGGCTTTGAGGTTATGTGCCCCCTCCCGTTACAAAGGTACTATGTTCGCTCCATTGGGATATTTTTTCAGTGACCAATGATCTCAGTGTAGGTGAGATTGAGTTCCTAGTCCTATCGGAGACGGACAATAAAACGTGGTCCGTGATCGGGTTGAGCAGGTAAAGAAATCAATCCTTCTTCTTCTTTTTTTGTCGTCACACTGCTACCGGGTTGTTGCCCAGTGTCGTGGTTTTCGTTTTTGTCTGCGTTGTTCTGGGTGTGATTGTTATTTTTGCTCTTTCACAGGATCCCGCCACGCCATCAACCATCTTTTCCGTGGTCTTCCTCTTGCCTTCTTTCCCGATGTTCTGTTGTAGAAGACTCTGTATACTGTGGAGTTTGGGTGCATTCTTTTTAAGGGCCAAACCACTTCATTCTTTGTTTATCTATATAATCAGCACGGTTTTTGCCAACTTTCTTTCTTATGCTGATGTTGGTGATTCTGTCTTTTCTTTTGTTGTTGGTAACTTTTCTCAGGCAACGCATTTCACATGTAGTTATTTTTGTGACTGCGCTTTGCTCAATGTCCATGTTTGGCTCTGGTAACACAAAGCAGGTATAAAAATGCTGTTGATCATTTGTTTCTTAGCTGCCTTGAAATTTTTTTGCCTTAACAATGGGGCTAGCTGGAGGTTACAGCATTTGCTTTTTGTACTAGCCTCTATTCTCTATCTAGCTTTCCTCTTTTGGAATATGCTCTAGATTTGAATTCTTTCACTTGGTTTATTTTAGTGCTATGACATGGAGTTAGATTATTAGGGTTTTTTCCATATTCATTATTTCTGTTTTAGTGTTGTTGATTTTCATGTCATGTTTCACACAATTATTGTTCAAATGTCAAATGATGTTGTAGATCAACCTTAGCAGTCAAAAATCGAGAAGAGTAGGCTCTGATGCCGATGTCACGGCCCAATTCATTAGAAATATTTAAACAAATAATTTGACTAAATATTGGCACCATCTTCTGAATTACATCGATGTCCCCACCAAATGCTAAGAAGTTTTCACACTTCGATATATTCCTGGAAAGAGATCGGGAAAACCCAATATGGTTATCGCCGAAGTGCAGTGTCCTATAAATCAGTCAATTCATCATCTGTATTCATTCTGAATTTCTGAAACAGTCAGCGTTATTGCTGTCCTTTATATCTAATCAGTGACTATATAAGCATTTTCGGAACAAATTGTTCATGTACAATAAGGTATTTTAATTTCAAAGTCTTAAGTGAAGTCTGGGGTATGGAATGATGGGGAGGGATGCTGTTGTCTTTGTTGGGGCAAGTACATACTTGTCCACAATAACTCTAGATAACTTTGTCCAGACAACTGACTAGGTGTTCTTTATCTAGATCGAGGGGCGGAAAAAATAGATGGTTGATAGAACACTGCAAGCTTTTTTCAATTTTACCAACCCTGTGAATCTATGGTTATTTATTGGGAAAAATTTAATATTGATATTCCTTATTTTAAACTTAATTGTTGATAAATCTTGATTTAGCATTTTGTGTGATTTTAAAATGAATT
>JADZMA010001399.1:0-19937 GCA_020796225.1 Arion vulgaris
AAGCCCCATATGGTCATGTCTGGAGTACAATGAAGATTTTTCCAAACTGAGACTAAGATATTCGAAGGAGATCGAAGCACCTATGGTCATGTCTGATACAATGAAGATATTTCAAACTGAGACTAAGATATTGGAAGGAGATCAAAGCACATATGGTCATGTCTGGAGTACAATGAAGATATTTCAAACTGAGACTAAGATATTGCGAAGGAGATCAAGCCCCTATGGTCATGTCTGAGTACATGAAGATATTTCAAACTGAGACTAAGATATTGGAAGAAAACAAGCCCCTATGGTCATTTGTCATGAGATACAATAAAAAGATATTCAAAGAGCAAATATCTGCTGAAAATAAGAATTTAAAACTGAATTAAAGATATTTAAACTAGCCCCAAAGATATTTGGCAAAAAAGTTTTCAAACAACCTAAGTATGCGGGAGAAAAACAATAAGTATTCTGAGACTAAGATATTTAAAAGAGACAAGAAGGGCAACATATGGTCATGTCTGGAGTACAATGAAGATATTCCAAACTGAGACTAAGATATTGCGAAGGAGATCGAAAGCACATATGTCATGTCTAGTACAATGAAGATTTTTCAAACTGAGACAAAGATATTGTAAAAGGGAGATCAAAGCACATATGGTCATGTCTGGAGTACAATGAAGATATTTCAAACTGAGACTAAGATTTTTAAGGGAAGATCAAGCCCCTATGGTCTTTTGGGAGTACAATGAAGATATTTCAAACTGAGACTAAGATATCAAAGGGAGATCAGAAGCACTATGGTCATGTCTGAGACAATGAAGATATTTCAAACTGAGACTAAGATTTTGCAAAGGGAGATCAAGCACTATGGTCATGTCTGAGTACAATGAAGATATTTCAAACTGAGACTAAGATATTGCGAAGATCAGAAGCCCCATATGGTCATGTCGGGAGTACAATGAAAGATATTTCAAACTGAGACTAAGATATTGCGAAGGAATCAAGCACATATAGGTCATGTCTGGAGTACAATGAAGATATTTCAAACTGAGACTAAGATATTGTGAAGGAAAACAAGCACTATGGTCATGTCTGGAGTACAATGAAGATATTTCAAACTGAGACTAAGATATTGGAAGGAGAACAAGCCCCTATGGTCATGTCTGGAGTACAATGAAGATATTTCAAACTGAGACAAAAGATATTGAAAGGGAGATCAGAAGCACTTTTGGTCATGTCTAGTTACAATGAAAATTTCCCAAACTGAGACTAAGATTTGAAAGGAGATCAAGCCCCTATGGTCATGTCTGGAGTACAATGAAGATATTCCAAACTGAGACTAAGATATTGGAAGGAATCGAAGCACATATGGTCATGTCTGGAGTACAATGAAGATTTTTCCCAAACTGAGACTAAGATATTGTGAAGGAGATCGAAGCACATATGGTCATGTCTGGAGTACAATGAAGATATTTCAAACTGAGACTAAGATATTGAAAGGATCAAGCACCTATGGTCATGTCTGAGTACAATGAAGATATTCAAACTGAGACTAAGATATTGAAAGGAGATCGAAGCACTATGGCCCATGTCTGAGTACAATGAAGATATTCCAAACTGAGACTAAGATATTGGAAGGAGATCAAGCACAAATGGTCATGTCTGGAGTACAATGAAGATTTTTCCAAACTGAGACTAAGATATTGGAAGGAGATCAGAAGCACAATGGTCATGTCTGGAGTACAATGAAGATATTTCAAACTGAGACTAAGATATTGTGAAGGAGATCAAGCACATATGGTCATTCTGGAGTACAATGAAGATTTTTCAAACTGAGACTAAGATATTAAGAGGAGATCGAAGCAATATGGTCATTCTGGAGTACAATAAAAGATATTCAAACTGAGACTAAAATTACGAGGAGATCAAAGCATATGGTCATGTCTGGAGTACAATGAAGATATTCCAAACTGAGACTAAGATATAAAAAAGATCGAAGCACTATGTCATGTCTAGATACAATGAAGATTTTTCCAAACTGAGACTAAGATTTTAGAAGGAGATCAAGCACATATAGTCATGTCTGGAGTACAATGAAGATATTTCAAACTGAACTAAGATATTCGAAGGAGATCAGAAGCACATATAGTCATGTCTGATACAATGAAATTTCAAACTGAGACTAAGATATTGAAGGAGATCAGAAGCACATATGGTCATGTCTGGAGTACAATGAAGATATTTCAAACTGAGACTAAGATATTGCAGAAGGAGATCAAGCCCCTATGGTCATGTCTGGAGTACAATGAAGATTTTTCCAAACTGAGACAAAGATATTCAGAAGGAGATCAAGCCCCTATGGTCATGTCTGGAGTACAATGAAGATATTCCAAACTGAGACTAAGATATTACGAAGGAGTCAAGCAATATGGTCATGTCTGGAGTACAATGAAGATTTTTCCAAAACTGAGACTAAGATATTCAAGGAAGAAGCCAAATATGGTCATGTCTGGAGTACAATGAAGATATTTCAAACTGAGACTAAGATATTGGAAGAAGATCGAAGCACATATGGTCATGTCTGAGTACAATGAAGATTTTTCCAAACTGAGACTAAGATTTTTGGAAGGAGATCGAAGCCCCTATGGTCATGTCTGGAGTACAATGAAGATATTCCAAACTGAGACTAAGATATTACAGAAGAGATCGAAGCACTATGGTCATGTCTGATTTCAATGAAGATTTTCCCAAACTGAGACTAAGATATTCAAAGGGAGATCAAAGCACATATGGTCATGTCTGGATTACAATGAAAAATATTCCAAACTGAGACTAAGATATTCAGAAGGAGATCGAAGCCTTTTAGGTCATGTCTAAGTACAATGAAGATATTCCAAACGGGAAAACTAAGATATTGGAAGGAGATCAGAAGCACCTATGGTTGTCTGGAGTACAATGAAGATTTTCCCAAAACTGAGACTAGATATTGGAGGAGATCAAGCCCCATATGGTCATGTCTGGAGTACAATGAAGATTTTTCCAAACTGAGACAAAGATATTCGAAGGAGATCAAGCCCCATGGTCATGTCTGGAGTACAATGAAATTTTCCCAAACTGAGACTAGATATTCAAAAGGGAGATCAAGCCCTATAGGTCATGTCTGGAGTACAATAAAAGATATTCCAAACTGAGACTAAGATATTACAAGGAGATCGAAGCAATATGGTCATGTCTGGAGTACAATGAAGATTTTTCAAACTGAGACAAAGATATTCAAAGGGAAGATCAGAAGCAGATATGGTCATGTCTGGAGTACAATGAAGATATTTCAAACTGAGACTAAGATTTTGGGAAAGGGAAAGATCAAGCACATTTTATGTCAAGTACGGGAAGTAAAAATAAAAAGATTTTTAAATGAGACTAAGATATTTGCAAGGAGATCAAGACAATATTCAATGGTCTAGAATTACAATGAAGATTTTCCCAAACTGAGACTAAGATATTCAAAAGGGAGATCGAAGCACATATGGTCATGTCTGGAGTGCAATGAAGATATTCCAAACTGAGACTAAGATATTGCGAAGGGATCAAGCACATATGGTCATGTCGGGAGTACAATGAAGATTTTCCCAAACTGAGACTAAGATATTGCGAAGGAGATCAGAAGCACCTATAGTCATGTCTAAGTACAATGAAGATATTCCAAAACTGAGACTAAGATATTGTAAAGGAGATCAAGCACCTATGGTCATGTCGGGAGTACAATGAAGATTTTCCCAAACTGAGACAAGATATTGGAAGGAGATCGAAGCACATTTGGTCATGTCTGGAGTACAATGAAGATATTCCAAACTGAGACTAAGATATTACGAAGGAGATCAAGCCCTATGGTCATGTCTGAGTACAATAAAAGATATTTCAAACTGAAAACTAAGATATTACGAAGGAGATCGAAGCACATATGGTCATGTCTGGAGTACAATGAAGATATTTCAAACTGGACAAGATATTGTGAAGGAGATCGAGCACATATGGTCAGTCTGAGTACAATGAAGATATTTCAAACTGAGACTAAGTTTTTTGCGAAGAGATCAAGCACATATGGTCATGTCTGGAGTACAATGAAGATATTTCAAACTGAGACAAAAGATATTGTGAAGGAGATCAAGCAAAATATGGTCATGTCTGAGTACAATGAAGATATTTCAAACTGAGACTAAGATATTGCGAAGGAGATCGAAGCACATATGGTCATGTCTTGAGTACAATGAAGATATTTCAAACTGAGACTAAGATATTGCGAAGGAGATCGAAGCACATATGGTCATGTCTGGAGTGCAATGAAGATATTCTAAACTGAGACTAAGATATTGAGAAGGAGATCGAAGCACATATGGTCATGTCTGGAGTACAATGAAGATATTTCAAACTGAGACTAAGATATTGAGAAGGAGATCGAAGCACATATGGTCATGTCTGGAGTGCAATGAAGATATTCCAAACTGAGACTAAGATATTGAGAAGGAGATCGAAGCACATATGTTCATGTCTGGAGTACAATGAAGATATTCCAAACTGAGACAAAGATATTGCAAAGGGAGATCGAAGCACCTATAGTCATGTCTGGAGTACAATGAAGATATTCCAAACTGGACTAGATATTGCAGAAGGAGATCAAGCACCTATGGTCATGTCTAAAGTGCAATGAAGATATTTCAAGCTGAGACTAAGATACTGCGAAGAGATCAAGCACCGATGGTCATGTCTGGAGTACAATGAAGATTTTCCCAAACTGAGACTAAGATATTACGAAGGAGATCGAAGCACATATAGTCATGTCTGGAGTACAATGAAGATATTTCAAACTGAGACTAAGATATTGAAGGAGATCAAGCATATATGGTCATGTCTGGAGTACAATGAAGATTTTCCCAAAACTGAGACTAAGATATTACGAAGGAGATCGAAGCATATATGGTCATGTCTGGAGTACAATGAAGATATTCCAAACGAGACTAAGATACTGCGAAGGAGATCAGAAGCACATATGGTCATGTCTGGAGTACAATGAAGATATTTCAAACTGAGACTAAGATATTGCGAAGGAGATCGAAGCACCTATGGTCATGTCTTGAGTACAATGAAGATATTCCAAACTGAGACTAAGATATTAAGAAGGAGATCGAAGCACATATGGTCATGTCTGGAGTACAATGAAGATATTCCAAACTGAGACTAAGATATTACGAAGGAGATCGAAGCAGATATGGTCATGTCTGGAGTACAATGAAGATATTTCAAACTGAGACTAAGATATTGCGAAAAAATCAAGCACATATGGTCATTCTGAGTACAATGAAGATATTCCAAACTGAACTAGATATTGTGAAGGGGGATCAAAGCACATATGGTCATGTCTGAGTACAATGAAGATATTCCAAACTGAGACTAAGATTTGCAAAGGGGAGATCAGAAGCACATATAGTCATGTCTGAGTACAATGAAGATATTTCAAACTGAGACTAAGATATTGTGAAGGAGATCAGAAGCACATATGGTCATGTCTGAATTACAATGAAGATATTTCAAACTGAGACTAAGATATTCAAAGGAGATCAAGCACCTATGGTCATGTCTGGAGTACAATGAAGATATTCCAAACTGAGACTAAGATATTGTAAAGGGAGATCGAAGCACATATGGTCATGTCTGAGTACAATGAAGATATTCCAAACTGAGACTAAGATTTGCAGAAGGAGATCAAGCACATATATTTGTCTGAGTACAATGAAGATATTCCAAACTGAGACTAAGATATTTAGAAGGAGATCGAAGCACATATGGTCATGTCTGGAGTACAATGAAGATATTTCAAACTGAGACAAAAGATATTGTGAAGGAGATCAGAGCACATATAGTCATGTCTGAGTACAATGAAGATATTCCAAACTGAGACTAAGATATTACGAAGGAGATCGAAGCATTTTGGTCATGTCTGGAGTACAATGAAGATATTCCAAACTGAGACTAAGATACTGCGAAGGAGTCAAGCACCTATTATTTTCTGACAATGAAGATATTCCAAACTGAGACTAAGATATAAAGAAGGAGATCGAAGCACATATGGTCATGTCTGGAGTGCAATGAAGATATTCCAAACTGAGACTAAGATTTGCGAGGGATCGAAGCACATGGTCATGTCTGGTACAATGAAGATTTTCCCAAACTGAGACTAAGATATTGCGAAGGAGATCAAGCACCTATGGTCATGTCTAGAGTACAAGAGATATTCCAAACTGAGACTAAGATATTGGGAAGGAGATCGAAGCACCTATGGTCATGTCTAGACAATGAAGATATTCCAAACTGAGACTAAGATATTCGAAGGAAGATCAAGACATTTTGGTCATGTCTGGAGTACAATGAAGATTTTCCCAAAACTGAGACTAGATATTCGAAGGAGATCAGAAGCCCCTATGGTCATGTCTGAGTACAATGAAGATATTTCAAACTGAGACAAAGATATTACAGAAGGAGATCGAAGCACATATGGTCATGTCTGGAGTACAATGAAGATATTTCAAACTGAGACTAAGATATTGTGAAGGAGATCAAGCACATATAGGTCATTCTGGAGTACAATGAAGATATTTCAAACTAAAGACTAAGATTTTGCAGAAGGGAGATCAAGCACATATGGTCATGTCTGGAGTACAATGAAGATATTTCAAACTAGAGACTAAGATTTGTGAAGGAGATCAAGCACATATGGTCATGTCTAGGATACAATGAAGATATTTGCAAACTGAGACTAAGATATTGCAGAAGGAGTCAAGCACATATGGTCATGTCTGGAGTACAATGAAGATATTTCAAACTGAGACTAAGATATTGCGAAGGAGATCGAAGCACATATGGTCATGTCTGGAGTGCAATGAAGATATTCTAAACTGAGACTAAGATATTGAGAAGGAGATCAGAAGCACATATGGTCATGTCTGGAGTACAATGAAGATATTTCAAACTGAGATTAAGATTTGCGAAGGAGATCAGAAGCACATATGGTCATGTCGGGAGTGCAATAAAAGATATTCCAAACTGAGACTAAGATATGAGAAGGAGATCAAGAAGCACATATTTCATGTCTGGAGTACAATGAAGATATTCCAAACTGAGACAAAGAAAATTGCGAAGGAGATCAAGCACCTATAGTCATGTCTGGAGTTACAATGAAGATTTTCCCAAACTGAGACTAAGATATTGCAGAAGGAGATCAGAAGCACCTATGGTCATGTCTGGAGTGCAATAAAATATTTCAAGCTGAGACTAAGATCTGCGAAGGAGATCAAAGCACCGATGGTCATGTCTGGAGTACAATGAAGATATTCCAAACTGAGACTAAGATATTACGAAGGAGATCGAAGCACCGATGGTCATGTCTGGAGTGCAATGAAGATATTTCAAACGGGAAAACTAAGATATTACGAAGGAGATCAAGCACTATGGTCATGTCTGGAGTACAATGAAGATATTCCAAACTGAGACTAAGATATTACGAAGGAGATCAGAAGCACATATAGTCATGTCGAGTACAATGAAGATATTTCAAACTGAGACTAAGATATTGCAGAAGGAATCGAAGCATTTTGGTCATGTCTGGAGTACAATGAAGATATTCCAAACTGAGACTAAGATATTACGAAGGAGATCAAAGCATATATGGTCATGTCGGGAGACAATGAAGATATTCCAAACTGAGACTAAGATACTGCAAGGAGATCGAGCACCTATGTATGTCGGGAGTACAATGAAGATATTCCAAACTGAGACTAAGATATAAAGAAGGAGATCGAAGCACATATAGTCATGTCTGGAGTACAATGAGGATATTCCAAACTGAGACTAAGATATAAAGAAGGGAAAATCAAGCACATATAGTCATTTCTGAGTACAATGAAGATATTTCAAACTGAGACTAAGATATTGCAGAAGGAGACCCAAGCACATATAGTCATGTCTGGAGTACAATGAAGATATTTCAAACTGAGACTAAGGTATTACGAAGGAGATCAAGCACATATGGTCATGTCTAGTACAATGAAGATTTCAAACTGAGACTAAGATATTGCAGAAGGAGATCAGAAGCACATATGGTCATGTCTGGAGTACAATGAAGATATTCCAAACTGAGACTAAGATATTACGAAGGAGATCGAAGCACATATGGTCATGTCTGGAGTACAATGAAGATTTTCCCAAACTGAGACTAAGATATTCGAAGGAGATCGAAGCAGATATGGTCATGTCTGGAGTACAATGAAGATATTCCAAACTGGGGAACTAGATATTAAAAGGGAGATCAAGCACCTATGGTCATGTCGGGAGTACAATGAAGATTTTCCCAAACTGAGACTAAGATATTGCGAAGGAGATCGAAGCACATATAGTCATGTCTGGAGTACAATGAAGATATTTCAAACTGAGACTAAGATATTACGAAGAGATCAAGCACATATAGGTCATGTCTGGAGTACAATGAAGATATTTCAAACTGAGACTAAGATATTGCGGAAGATCGAAGCACCTATGGTCATGTCTGGAGTACAATGAAGATATTTCAAACTGAGACTAAGATATTAGGGGGAGATCAAGCACATATGGTCATGTCTGGAGTACAATGAAGATATTTCAAACTGAGACTAAGATATTGCAAGGAGATCGAACACCTATGGTCATGTCTGGAGTACAATGAAGATATTCCAAACTGAGACTAAGATATTGCGAAGGAGATCGAAGCACATATGGTCATGTCTAGTACAATGAGATTTTCCCAAACTGAGACTAGATACACAAGAGATCGAAGCACATATGGTCATGTCTGGAGTACAATGAAGATATTCCAAACTGAGACTAAGATATTGCGAAGGAGATCGAAGCAGATATGGTCATGTCTGGAGTACAATGAAGATATTCCAAACTGAGACTAAGATATTACGAAGGAGATCGAAGCACCTATGGTCATGTCTGGAGTACAATGAAGATATTCCAAACTGGACTAGATATTACAGAAGGAGATCAAGCACATATGGTCATGTCTGGAGTACAATGAAGATATTCCAAACTGAGACTAAGATATTACGAAGGAGATCGAAGCACCTATGGTCATGTCTTGAGTACAATGAAGATATTCCAAACTGAGACTAAGATATTACGAAGGAGATCGAAGCACATATGGTCATGTCTGGAGTGCAATGAAGATATTCAAAACTGAGACTAAGATATTGCGAAGGAGATCGAAGCACATATGGTCATGTCTGGAGTGCAATGAAGATATTCCAAACTGAGACTAAGATATTGAAAAGGGAGATCAAGCACATATGTTCATGTCTGAGTACAATGAAGATATTCCAAACTGAGACTAAGATATTGCGAAGAGATCGAAGAAATATGGTCATATCTGGAGTGCAATGAAGATATTCCAAACTGAGACTAAGATATTGAGAAGGAGATCAAGCACATATTTTCATGTCTGGAGTACAATGAAGATATTCCAAACTGAGACTAAGATATTACGAAGGAGATCGAAGCACCTATGGTCATGTCTAGAGTACAATGAAGATATTCCAAACTGAGACTAAGATATTACGAAGGAGATCGAAGCACATATGGTCATGTCTGGAGTGCAATGAAGATATTCCAAACTGAGACTAAGATATTGCGAAGGAGATCGAAGCACATATGGTCATGTCTGATACAATGAAGATATTTCAAACTGAGACTAAGATATTGTGAAGGAGAACAAAGCACCTATGGTCATGTCTGGAGTACAATGAAGATATTCCAAACTGAGACAAAGATATTCGAAGGAGATCGAAGCACATATGGTCATGTCTGAGTACAATGAAGATATTCAAACTGAGACTAGATATTACGAAGAGATCAAAGCACCTATGGTCATGTCTGGAGTACAATGAAGATATTTCAAACTGAGACTAAGATATTACGAAGAGATCAAGAAATATGGTCATGTCTGGAGTACAATGAAGATATTTCAAACTGAGACTAAGATATTGTGAAGGAGATTGAAGACATATGGTCATGTCTGAGTATAATAAAGATATTTCAAACGGGAGACTAAGATATTGCAGAAGGAGATCAGAAGCACATATGGTCATGTCTGAGTACAATAAAAGATATTTCAAACTGAGACTAAGATATTGTGAAGGAGATCAAGCACATATGGTCATGTCTGAGTACAATGAAATATTTCAAACTGAGACTAAGATATTGCGAAGGAAAATCAAGCACATATGGTCATGTCTGAAGTACAATAAAAGATATTTCAAACTGAGACTAAGATATTGCGAAGGAGATCGAAGCACATATGGTCATGTCTGGAGTGCAATGAAGATATTCTAAACTGAGACTAAGATATTGAGAAGGAGATCAAGCACTTTGGTCATGTCTGGAGTACAATGAAGATATTTCAAACTGAGACTAAGATATTGCAAGGAGATCAGAAGCACATATGGTCATGTCTGGAGTGCAATGAAGATATTCAAACTGAGACTAAGATATTGAGAAGGAGTCGACACATATGTTCATGTCTGAGTACAATAAAAGATTTTCCCAAACTGAGACTAAGATATTGCGAAGGAGATCAAAGCACCTAAAATCATGTCTGGAGTACAATGAAGATATTCCAAACTGAGACAAAGATATTGCGAAGGAGATCAAGCACCTATGTCATGTCGGGAGTGCAATGAAGATATTTCAAGCTGAGACTAAAGATACTGCAAGGAGATCGAAGCACCGATGGTCATGTCTGAGTACAATAAAGATATTCCAAACTGAGACTAAAAGATATTACGAAGGAAGATCGAAACATTATGGTCATGTCTGGAGTACAATGAAGATTTTCCCAAACTGAGACTAAGATACTGCAAAAGGGAGATCAAGCACCTATGGTCATGTCGGGAAAGTACAATGAAGATATTCCAAACTGAGACTAAGATATAAAGAAGGAGATCAAGCACATATAGTCATGTCGGATTACAATGGGGATATTCAAACTGAGACTAAGATATAAAGAAAGGAGATAAGCACATATAGTCATTTCTGGAGTACAATGAAGATATTTCAAACTGAGACTAAGATATTGAGAAGGAGATCGAAGCACATATAGTCATGTCTGGAGTACAATGAAGATATTCCAAACTGAGACTAAGATATTACGAAGGAGATCGAAGCACATATGGTCATGTCTGGAGTGCAATGAAGATATTCAAAACTGAGACTAAGATATTGAGAAGGAGATCGAAGCACATATGGTCATGTCTGGAGTGCAATGAAGATATTCCAAACTGAGACTAAGATATTGAGAAGGAGATCAAGCACATATGTTCATGTCTAAGTACAATGAAGATATTCCAACTAAGATAAGATTTGCAGAAGGAGATCGAAGCACATATGGTCATATCGGGAGTGCAATGAAGATATTAAACTGAAAACTAAGATATTGAGAAGGAGATCGAAGCACATATGTTCATGTCTGGAGTACAATGAAGATATTCCAAACTGAGACTAAGATATTACGAAGAGATCAAAGCACCTATGGTCATGCCCTAGGTACAATGAAGATATTTCAAACTGAGACTAAGATATTACGAAGGAGATCGAAGCACATATGGTCATGTCTGGAGTGCAATGAAGATATTCCAAACTGAGACTAAGATATTGAGAAGGAGATCGAAGCACATATGGTCATGTCTGGAGTACAATGAAGATATTCCAAACTGAGACTAAGATATTGTAGGAATCGAGCACCTATGGTCATGTCTGGATACAATGAAGATATTCCAAACTGGACAAGATATTGCGAAGGAGATCGAAGCACATATGGTCATGTCTGGATTACAATGAAGATATTCCAAACTGAGACTAAGATATTACGAAGGAGATCAAGCACCTATGGTCATGTCTGAGTACAATGAAGATATTCAAACTGAGACTAAGATATTACAGAAGGAGATCAGAAGCACATATGGTCATGTCTGAGTACAATGAAGATATTTCAAACTGAGACTAAGATATTGTGAAGGAGATTGAAGCACATATGGTCATGTCTGGAGTATAATGAAGATATTTCAAACTGAGACTAAGATATTGCAGAAGGAGATCAAGCACATATGGTCATGTCTGGAGCAATGAAATATTCAAACTAGACTAAGATATTGTGAAGGAGATCAGAAGCACATATGGTCATGTCGGGATTACAATGAAGATATTTCAAACTAGGACTAAGATATTGGAAGGAGATCAGAACACATATGGTCATGTCTGGAGTACAATGAAGAAAATTTCAAACTGAGACTAAGATATTGCGAAGGAGATCGAAGCACATATGGTCATGTCTGGAGTGCAATGAAGATATTCTAAACGGGAAAACTAAGATATTGAGAAGAGATCAGAAGCACATATGGTCATGTCTGATACAATGAAGATATTTCAAACGGGAGACTAAGATATTGCAAAGGGAGATCAAAGCATATGGTCATGTCTGGAGTGCAATGAAGATATTCCAAACTGAGACTAAGATATTGAGAAGGAGATCGAAGCACATATGTTCATGTCTGGAGTACAATGAAGATATTCCAAACTGAGACTAAGATATTGCGAAGGAGATCAAAGCACCTATAGTCATGTCTAGTACAATGAGATATTCCAAACTGAGACTAAGATATTGCGAAGGAGATCGAAGCACCTATGGTCATGTCTGGAGTGCAATGAAGATATTTCAAGCTGAGACTAAGATACTGCGAAGGAGATCAAGCACCGATGGTCATGTCTGAGTACAATGAAGATATTCCAAACTGAGACTAAGATATTGAGAAGGAGATCGAAGCATATATGGTCATGTCTGGAGTACAATGAAGATATTCCAAACTGAGACTAAGATACTGCGAAGGAGATCGAAGCACCTATGGTCATGTCTGGAGTACAATGAAGATATTCCAAACTGAGACTAAGATATAAAGAAGGAGATCGAAGCACATATAGTCATGTCTGGAGTACAATGAGGATATTCCAAACTGAGACTAAGATATAAAGAAGGAGATCAAAGCACATATAGTCATTTCTGGGGGTACAATGAAGATATTTCAAACTGGACTAAGATATTGCGAAGGAGATCAAGCACTATATCATGTCTGGAGTACAATGAAGATATTTCAAACTGAGACTAAGATATTACAAGGAGATCAGAAGCACATATGGTCATGTCTGGAGTTACAATGAAGATATTTCAAACTGAGACTAAGATATTGCGAAGGAGATCAAGCACCTATGGTCATGTCTGGAGTTACAATGAAGATATTTCAAACTGAGACTAAGATATTGCGAAGAAGATCGAAGCACATATGGTCATGTCTGGAGTACAATGAAGATATTCCAAACTGAGACTAAGATATTACGAAGGAGATCGAAGCACATATGGTCATGTCTGGAGTACAATGAAGATATTCAAACTGAGACTAAGATATTCGAAGGAGTCAAGCAGAATGGTCATGTCTGGAGTACAATGAAGATATTCCAAACTGAGACTAAGATATTACGAAGGAGATCGAAGCACCTATGGTCATGTCTGGAGTACAATGAAGATATTCCAAACTGAGACTAGATATTAAAAGGAGATCGAAGCACATATGGTCATGTCTGGAGTACAATGAAGATATTCCAAACTGAGACTAAGATATTACAAAGGGAGATCGAAGCACCTATGGTCATGTCTGGAGTACAATGAAGATATTCCAAACTGAGACTAAGATATTACAGAAGGAAAATCAAGCACATATGGTCATGTCTGGAGTGCAATGAAGATTTTCCCAAACTGAGACTAAGATATTGCAAAAGGGAGATCAAGCACATATGGTCATGTCTGGAGTGCAATGAAGATATTAAACTGAGACTAAGATATTGAGAAGGGAGATCAAAGAAATATGTTCATGTCTGGAGTACAATGAAGATATTCCAAACTGAGACTAAGATATTGCGAAGGAGATCGAAGCACATATGGTCATATCTGGAGTGCAATGAAGATATTCCAAACTGAGACTAAGATATTGAGAAGGAGATCAGAAGCACATATGTTCATGTCTGGAGTCAATGAAGATATTCCAAACTGAGACTAAGATATTACGAAGGAGATCAAGCACCTATGGTCATGTCTGAGTACAATGAAGATTTTCCCAAACTGAGACTAAGATATTACGAAGGAGATCGAAGCACATATGGTCATGTCTGGGTCAATGAAGATATTCCAAACTGAGACTAAGATATTGCAGAAGGAGATCAAGCACCTATGGTCATGTCTGGAGTGCAATGAAGATATTTCAAGCTCAGACTAAGATACTGCGAAGGAGATCGAAGCACCGATGGTCATGTCTGGAGTACAATGAAGATATTCCAAACTGAGACTAAGATATAAAGAAGGAGATCAAGCCATATAGTCATGTCTGAGTACAATGAAGATATTTCAAACTGAGACAAAAGATATTCAGAAGGAGATCAGAAGCACATATAGTCATGTCTGGAGTACAATGAAGATATTTCAAACTGAGACTAAGATATTGCAGAAGGAGATCGAAGCACATATGGTCATGTCTGAGTACAATGAAAGATATTTCAAACTGAGACTAAGATATTACGAAGGAGATCGAAGCACATATGGTCATGTCTGGAGTACAATGAAGATATTTCAAACTGAGACTAAGATATTGCGAAGGGAGATCAAGCACCTATGGTCATGTCGGGAGTACAATGAAGATTTTCCCAAACTGAGACTAAGATATTACGAAGGAGATCGAAGCACATATGGTCATGTCTGGAGTACAATGAAGATATTCCAAACTGAGACTAAGATATTACGAAGGAGATCGAACAGATATGGTCATGTCGGGGATCAATGAAGATATTTCAAACTGAGACTAAGATATTGCGAAGAAGATCGAAGCACATATGGTCATGTCTTGAGTACAATGAAGATATTTCAAACTGAGACTAAGATATTGTGAAGGAGATCCAGAAGCACATATGGTCATGTCTGGAGTACAATGAAGATATTCCAAACTGAGACTAAGATATTACGAAGGAGATCAAAGCACCTATGGTCATGTCAAAGTACAATGAAGATATTCCAAACTGAGACTAAGATATTACGAAGGAGATCGAAGCACATATGGTCATGTCTGGAGTGCAATGAAGATATTCCAAACTGAGACTAAGATATTGCGAAGAGATCAAGCACATATGGTCAGTCTGGAGTACAATGAAGATATTCCAAACTGAACTAAGATATTGCAAGGGAGATCAGAAGCACCTATAGTCATGTCAAGAGTACAATGAAGATATTCCAAACTGAGACTAAGATATTTGAAGGAGATCAAGACCTATGGTCAGTCGGGAGTACAATGAAGAATATTCAAACTGAGACTAAGATATTGCAAGGAGATCGAAGCACATTTGGTCATGTCTGAGTACAATGAAGATTTTCCCAAACTGAGACTAAAAATATTACGAAAGATCAAGCACCTATGGTCATGTCTGGAGTACAATGAAGATATTTCAAACTGAGACTAAGATATTACGAAGGAGATCGAAGCACATATGGTCATGTCTGGAGTACAATGAAGATATTTCAAACTGAGACTAAGATATTGTGAAGGAGATCAAAGCACATATGGTCATGTCTGAGTACAATGAAGATATTTCAAACTTAGACAAAGATTTTGCAGAAGAGTCAAAGCACATATGGTCATTCTGGATTAAATGAAAATATTTCAATTGAGACAAGATATTGTAGAGGAGATCGAAGCACAATGGTCATGTCGGATACAATGAAGATATTTCAAACTGAGACTAGATATTGCGAAGGAGATCAGAAGCACATATGGTCATGTCTGGATACAATAGAAGATATTTCAAACTGGACTAAGATATTGAGGAGATCGAAGCACCTATAGTCATGTCTGGAGTAAAAATGAAAGATATTTCAAACGGGAGACTAAGATATTGCGAAGGAGATCGAAGCACATATGGTCATGTCTGGAGTGCAATGAAGATATTCCAAACTGAGACTAAGATATTGAGAAGAAGATCAGCACATATGTTCATGTCAGTCAATGAAGATATTCCAAACTGAGACAAAGATATTGCAGAAGGAATCAGAAGCACCTATAGTCATGTCTGGAGTACAATGAAGATATTTCAAACTGAGACTAAGATATTACGAAGGAGATCGAAGCACATATGGTCATGTCTGGAGTACAATGAAGATATTTCAAACTGGGACTAAGATATTGCAGAGGAGATCAAGCACATAGGGTCATGCCCTGGAGAACAATGAAGATTTTCCCAAACTGAGACTAAGATATTGCGAAGAGATCAAGCACATATGTCATGTCTGGAGTACAATGAAGATATTCCAAACTGAGACTAAAAATTACGAAAGATCGAAGCACATATGGTCATGTCTGGAGTACAATGAAGATATTCCAAACTGAGACTAAGATATTACGAAAGGAGATCGAAGCAGATATGGTCATGTCGGGAGTACAATGAAGAATTTCAAACTGAGACTAAGATATTGAAGAAGATCAAGCACATATGGTCATGTCTGAGTACAATGAAGATATTTCAAACTGAGACTAAGATATTGCGAAGGAGATCAAGCACATATGGTCATGTCTGAGTACAATGAAGATATTCCAAACTGAGACTAAGAATTACAAAGGGAGATCAAGCACCATGGTCATGTCTAAAATACAATGAAGATATTCCAAACTGAGACTAAGATATTACGAAGGAGATCGAAGCACATATGGTCATGTCTGGAGTGCAATGAAGATATTCCAAACTGAGACTAAGATATTGCGAAGGAGATCGAAGCACATATGGTCATGTCTGGAGTGCAATGAAGATATTCCAAACTGAGACTAGATATTGAGAAGGAGATCAAACACATATTTCATTCTGGAGTACAATGAAGATATTCCAAACTGAGACTAGATATTGCGAAGGAGATCAAGACATATGAGTATATCTGGAGTGCAATGAAGATATTCAAACTGAGACTAAGATATTGAGAAGGAGATCAAGCAATATGTTCATGTCTGAGTACAATGAAGATATTCCAAACTGAGACTAGATATTCGAAGGATCAAGCACCTATGGTCATGTCTGGAGTACAATGAAGATATTTCAAACTGAGACTAAGATATTACGAAGGAGATCGAAGCACATATGGTCATGTCTGGAGTGCAATGAAGATATTCCAAACTGAGACTAAGATATTGCAGAAGGAGATCAAGCACATAGGGTCATGTCTGGAGTACAATGAAGATATTAAACTGAGACTAAGATATTGTAAAGGGAAGATCAAACACCTATGGTCATGTCTGGAGTACAATGAAGATATTCCAAACTGAGACTAAGATATTGCGAAGGAGATCAAGCACATATGGTCATGTCTGAGTACAATAAAAGATATTCAAACTGGACTAAAGATATTACAAAGGGAGATCAAGCACCTATGGTCATGTCTGGAGTACAATGAAGATATTTCAAACTGAGACTAGATATTACGAAGGAGACCCGAAGCACATATGGTCATGTCTGGAGTACAATGAAGATATTTCAAACGAGACTAAGATATTGTGAAGGAATTGAAGCACATATGGTCATGTCTGAGTATAATGAAGATATTTCAAACTGAGACAAAGATATTGGAAGGAGATCAAGCACATATGGTCATGTCTGAGTACAATGAAGATATTTCAAACTGAGACTAAGATATTGTGAAGGAGATCGAAGCACATATGGTCATGTCTGGAGTACAATGAAGATATTTCAAACTGAGACTAAGATATTGCGAAGGAGATCGAAGCACATATGGTCATGTCTGGAGTACAATGAAGATATTTCAAACTGAGACTAAGATATTGCGAAGGAGATCGAAGCACATATGGTCATGTCTGGAGTGCAATGAAGATATTCTAAACTGAGACTAAGATATTGAGAAGGAGATCAAACACATATGGTCATGTCTGAGTACAATGAAATATTTCAAACTGAGACTAAGATATTGCAGAAGGGAGATCAAAGCACATATGGTCATGTCTGGAGTGCAATGAAGATATTCCAAACTGAGACTAAGATATTGAGAAGGAGATCAAGCACATATTTCATGTCTGGAGTACAATGAAGATATTGTAAACTGAGACTAAGATATTGCGAAGGAGATCAAGCACCTATGGTCATGTCTGGAGTGCAATGAAAAATTTTCAAGCTGAGACTAAGATACTGCGAAGGAGATCGAAGCACCGATGGTCATGTCTGGAGTACAATGAAGATATTCCAAACTGAGACTAAGATATTGAAGAAATCAAGCACCGATGGTCATGTCTGGAGTGCAATGAAAATATTTCAAACTGAGACTAAGATATTACAAAGGGAGATCAAGCACCTATGGTCATGTCGGGAGTACAATAAAAGATATTCCAAACTGAGACAAAAGATATTACGAAGGAGATCGAAGCACATATAGTCATGTCGGGAGTACAATGAAGATATTTCAAACGGGAGACTAAGATATTACAAAAGAAGATCAGAAGCACATGGTCATGTCTGAGTACAATGAAGATATTTCAAACTGAGACTAAGATATTGCAGAAGAGATCAAGCACATATGGTCATGTCTGGAATTACAATGAAATATTCCAAACTGAGACTAATATATTACAAGGGAGATCAAGCACCTATGGTCATGTCTGGAGTACAATGAAGATATTCCAAACTGAGACTAAGATTTTGCGAAGGAGATCTAAGCACATATGGTCATGTCTGGAGTACAATGAAGATATTCCAAACTGAGACAAAGATATTGCGAAGGATTCAAAGCACATATAGGTCATGTCTGGAGTACAATGAAGATATTAAACTGAGACTAAGATATTGCGAAGGAGATCAGAAGCACCTATGGTCATGTCTAAAGTACAAGAAGATATTCCAACTGAGACTAAGATATTGTGAAGAGATCAAGCACCTATGGTCATGTCTGATCAATGAAGATATTCAAACTGAGACTAAGATATTGCGGAAGGAGATCAAAGCACATATGGTCATGTCTGAGTACAATGAAGATTTTCCCAAAACTGAACTAAGATATTACGAAAGGAGATCGAAGCACCTATGGTCATGTCTGAGTACAATGAAGATTTTCAAACTGGGACTAAGATATTACGGAAAGGAGATCAAGCACATATGGTCATGCCCTGAGTAATGAAGATATTTCAAACTGGACTAAGATTTGTGAAGGAGTTGAAGCACATATGGTCATGTCTGATACAATGAAGATATTTCAAACTGAGACTAAGATATTGCGAAGGAGATCGAAGCACATATGGTCATGTCTGGAGTACAATGAAGATATTCAAACTGAACTAAGATATTGTGAAGGAGATCGAAGCACATATGGTCATGCCCGAGTACAATGAAGATATTTCAAACTGAGACTAAGATATTGCGAAGGAGATCGAAGCACATATGGTCATGTCTGAGTACAATGAAGATATTTCAAACTGAGACTAGATATTGCGAAGGAGATCGAAGCACTTTGGTCATGTCTGGGTGCAATGAAGATTTTCCCAAACTGGGGACTAAGATATTGAGAAAGGAGATCGAAGCACATATGTTCATGTCTGAGTACAATGAAGATATTCCAAACTGAGACTAAGATATTGCAAGGAGATCAGAAGACTATAGTCATGTCTGAGTACAATGAAGATATTCCAAACTGAGACTAAGATATTGCGAAGGAGATCGAAGCACCTATGGTCATGTCTGGAGTGCAATGAAGATATTTCAAGCTGAGACTAAGATACTGCGAAGAGATC
>JADZMA010001400.1:0-19936 GCA_020796225.1 Arion vulgaris
GGGAAATAGATAAAGATCATCAAATAATGACTATTCTCCTGACCGATGTCCAACAAGATATTGTCCAAGTCCTTGAACGCAAAGAAACAGCAACGAAACGTCTCAGACATGGATGAGAGGTGCATCCAGTGACAAACATGCCCACGTAGGGCGAAGTCGAAGCCCTGAGGGGGGGCAACATTGCCAGCCGTCGGCAAGAATAAATAAGTCAGGACCGTAACGAATAAAAGTCTCCCCTCGTGTTGGTGCGAGAGAAGATTGCAGCTGACCTAGCATTGGTAGCCTGGTGCAGATAAATGTACTGGGCAAGGTTTGCCGAGCGCAAAAGAACAAGTTGCGTTTAGTGCATAACGAAACTACCCGCCCTGGGAAAACCGTGCAAGGTACTGTGCGACTAAAAATTAACATCCCCGGAAGAACTGAGGTTGGTGATTCCTAACGGGACTGCCAGTCATGGGGCAACCGGGCAATGTTCGATTGCAGTCGTAACTAACATCCCCGGAATAACTGGGGTGGTGATGGCGGCGAGCGAAAAACCCACAGTTACGCTGATAGCGCCGACTGAAACGACCCTCTACATTGTTTGTACTCGGCCCCATGCCAGTGCTTTCGACGTAAATTGCAAATTGCCACGTACCAATGCGCGTCTAGAAAAGGCTGAGAATGTTCCTTCCCGGATCAAACTCAAAAATGTACGGTAAAGCAAGGCCGACAATGTACGGACCTGACAGGAAGTCCGGGTCTGAACATTGGCGAAGGCCGATACTTTACACGGTGTCTTATACGAGTAAGACGCCGTCCGAGGATAAGCTTACAAGCCCCGAGAAATATTTCTCAGTCAGAACGGGCATGAACAGCGTAACTCACTGTCCCGGCGTAGATCACAAAGCCCAAAATACGGCAAAGCTGATCGTACCCTAGGGAAAGCTCACCCTAGTAAATCAAAAGCTGGCTGAAAACGAACACCCCACCGAAGGATAAGCAACTGGGCTCCAATAGGTGCTGAAGGCTGGTGCACGTGACATCGTTCGGACGTTTGGCTGTTTATATATCACAATGAGAATGATTAAAACAGGCCTAGAACGATCGAAGAAGAAGAAGAAGAAGATCCTCGTTAAAGGGTTTAAAGTGTACTCATTCCAATTACGGGGCCTCGAAAGAGTCCAGTATTGTTATTTTTCGTCACTAACTCCCCGTGCCGGGAGTGGTAAGTTGCGCGCCTGCTGTTCCTTGGATGTGGTAGCCGTTTCTCATGCCCCCTCTCCGGAATCGAACCCTGATTCCCGTTACCCGTTACAAACATGGTAGGCATGTCACGTACCATCGACATTTGATAGGGCAGACATTTGAAAGATGCGTCGCCGGCACATGAGGCCATGCGATCAGCACAAAGTTATCCAGAGTCACCAGTGGGACGCCGCACCCCGCAAAGGGTAACGGCGATTGGTTTTGAACTAATAAAAGCGCTCTTTCCACGAGGTTCGGAGCTTGGTAAGCATGTATTAGCTCTAGAATTGCCACAGTTATCCAAGTAGGATCGTGTCATCTATTGAACCTCGACTGATTTAATGAGCCATTAGCGGTTTCACCGTGAGACAGTGTGAACTTAGACATGCATGGCTTAATCTTTGAGACAAGCATATGACTACTGGCAGGATCAACCAGATAGCTGTCATGGACGAGACCGACCGACAATGCTCGGGGTAGGAGACAGCGCTCTGTGCAGAGCGGATCCCGACGTCCCCGGCGAAAATGCGAAATTGAAGCGAAACGACCGAGCGCTCGCTTCCCACAGTTTTGCCGGCAAGACTCGCGCCTCGCCAAGCAAAAACGACACCATGTTACTACCTGCGGACCCACAAGCTCGTTGCGAGAGCCGGGCCTTTTAACGAGACCACCGTCGAGCGTTTAAAATTTTAGACTGACTGCATCACACCGCGACCGAGAAACTCCGATATACGGACACACACACCACCAATAAGACCGCGCGCGGCGAGCGACGCCAGTCGTAATAACGAACGCTGCCTCCCTCGCTTATTCACTGAGAACCCCATTGTTCGCGTGAAAGCGAGGCACGCGCAACCGTTGAGAACATGCGCAATTGGTTATCGGCATGCAAGAACCGCGAATTTCGCTATTTAGCTCGTAATCGATTATTTTCAAAACGGAGGCACGGTTGCAGACACTAACCAGAATATATTATGTTCAGGAGTGGATTAACGTTCAGCGCATTGGCTCGTTCTTAGCCTATAATAAATGAATATTTCTGGACTTGCCATTTTTCAGTTTTACGGGTGTTAATCCTACCATGTCGCTCGACAGGTGAACTGGGGTATGAAGTGCAAATTTGCTTTTGTTTACTAATACTGATCACTACAGCAGTATTAAATTTTATCAGTTAACAGTTTCGAATGCTTTGTCAGTACAAATGAGTAAACCCATTTTCGACAAATATAATATTTTCGCAAAATACAAAGATTATATTATAACAATAAGTGAAACATAAATATCACATTCATGCCTGTCTTTCAATGAAACAGTTGGGTTTGTGACCAAAGCTAGCCAGCACTATCGTTGTCTACTTCAAAAAATTAAAGCATCCCTTCTTGTAGTAATGCAATGCCTATTAGCTAAGTCAAACCTTTATGATTTCTAATATAAAGTGTGGATTCCAGTTCAGACGATGATTCCAGAAATTTGTTATTCACATTTCACATAAACCCCATGCGTGGCACTCAAAAGTTGATTAAAGAAGAAGAAGGAAGAAGAAGAAGAAGAGGAAGAAGAAAGAAGAATTTGCATCAGCTAAAAATGCATTACTTTAGTTTGTTTTCAGCACCAGCGACCTTTGTGTCTGTGTTTACATTTCTAAACCTAACAAGCGTGCTCATGCGTCAACGGTGATCACAAGTAGATTACTGCATCACGTGATCAACACCTTGTTGGTTAAGTATAAGCACGAACATCGCGTACTGATGTTAAGCAAAAAACAACAACACACCAACGCGTGAATGTGCCCTGCATAAGTGTATTATTCTTGTCTTACACGCGTCTATTAACGAACAATGGCTACAGATCCAGCAGGCACAGTGTGGCGACACAATACGCGACCGCTCTGCTCTGCTAAATAATAATCTTTGTGTATCTCCTTCTTTAACTTCTGCTACAAGCGTCCATGAATTCCCTTGAACCACAAGTTTTCCGGCCAGCCTCCTTTTTAACAGTTTACAATGCGTGTGGTATAATTATCACATTAAAAAATAATCAGTTAAAGATTCAGTCAGTCATAGAATTTGCATTTCACAGCTCTCCTATTACAAATCAATAACTCAAACAAGATAAGTTGTCATTCTGATTGTAGCCTATATTGGTTTGTTTGCCTTTCCTATCTTCATTCTGCGTACAGCCTACCCATAACCTACATTCTTTTTAAACCACGAGGAGGCAGAAATCGTATGCCACAGTAAAATAATGCCAGTCGTTACACCACACGGCTGGACGTGTTACATAGGTACACATGCATTGAAAATATTAATTAGGAGAGAATGGTTTGGTCGCAGCACAGTAGCTGATAGTAGTTATTAAGTAGTGCGGGGACAATGAAAATACTACTTTGTTATTCTGAATTTCATAAGCTAGAAATTTGATATGTGGTTAAGAACAAAAGTCAGCAAATTGTCATAATTACCCAGATTCACATTATTTTATATTAAGATATATTATTCAAGACATGTTAAATAATTTTAAAATCACAGTCTGTGTGTATGTACATGCGAAAAAAAAAAATGATGATCTGGTGTATGCTTTTATACGACAGGCTTATAGCCTCTTCTGGGTACATATACATAAGCGTAGGTGGTCAGATTGAGCTAATGCGTAGATTGATGTTGATATACTGATTTGGAATAGAAAAAATGTATATACATAAAATGTTTCCAGCGGACTTGTAGATTATTTCTCTTTTTTTTCTATTCTTCAGCACTACTTTGTTGTAGAAAACAGAAAATGTTTTAAATATTAGCTCTAAGAAGAGTCTCGTCCTATCAGCCAACCTGGGCAAGTAGGTCACCAGTGCGCATTTACCCATTCAACCATTACGACCATGTGTTTGTTGTTGCTCGAGGCGAGAGTCCGGGCTCCTGGGTCGGTTGCCGAAGGACGAGGACTGAGACGATCGGTTGACGCGCCGCCGCCGAGGACGCGATATGCCAGCCGAGAACGACAACGCCGAGGCGAGCGTACCGCCGAGACGACGTCTCATCGAGGACCGACGAGCATGGCAACACCACCGTGTTTAGTGACGACGACGTTTGTTTTTTTGAACCACGAGGCCCAGCAAATTTTGTAAATGTGGGTGAGTTGGGACTCCTTGGCATCGGACAGAAATCGGAGATGTTGTTCGTCTGGTGGCGCGCCGAACAATCCTCCTGGTCAAGAGCTGAGTCTCGGCAGTTCGCCCAGTGGTGGCGCTGCTCTGCTGGCGACGCCCGACCGAGAACCGATCGTCTGCAAAATGATTCGCACCTCTCGCCGCGCAGGTTGAATATCAGACGGAGTCCGCCCTTTGATCAGCCGGACAGCGAAGACGATATCTTTCTGGGCTCGACCAGGGTGAGCCTGGAAGCATCAGCTCGGTCGTGCCTCATTTATCGACGCGTGGTGCTAAGAATATCATCGCATGTCCGGGCAAGTTCCTGACTTAGAGGCGTTCGACCATAATCCATCAGATCGTGGCCTCTTTTTCCATTTGGCTTATCCAGCCAGCACGTAAACAAATGTCGGATACTGCAGTTTCCTCTCATGCTAGGCAGGATTACATCAGCAACAAACTTGTCATCAGTAAAGATAAAGTAACCTGTCTCCATGGAGTCTAAACCCAAAACTCGTTCCTATTAGTAGGTGGTATTCAACATGCAGGTGTGTACAATGAGTAGGAAGAACCGACATCAGAAGGATCAACAACGTCTGCTATAGACAACAGTGCTGCACAAACCAGGTCATCCTATAACACTACCTAGCACCTCTTCCCTTGGCTCACCAAGTCAAAAGGATCGATAAACCACTGCTTTGCGGTCTCTGTTCGTACTGAAAATCAAAATCAAGCGAGCTTTTTGCCCTTTATCTGCCGCAAAGGTTTCAAATCTCATACAGGCTCGCATACAGGACATATGTTGCCTTTTTGACAGATCTTCTGCCGCCTAGTCAGACTCTATCTATTATGTCTTCAGAGCGGATCATGGCCACGACTTCGACATCGGTTGCCATGCTCCAGAAACGAGGGCTTGCGCCCTCTCCCTTGACTGAATAAATGAAACGTGTTAAATAGTAAATGGCTGGTGCTCACTATGCTACACCAACCATGTGTCTTCCTAGTCGGACTGGAAGTCAAGCTCATGTGGTCTTATTTTCCGCTGATTCTACCAGCCATTCCCTTGTTTGTTAGTTTCCTTCTAGATAGTGGAGTAGGGACGGTGGGAATCTCGTTAAATCATTCATGCGCATCACTAATTAGATGACAAGGCCATTTCAGGCTACCATAAAAAGTCATGGTGCTCGCCGTTGCCACGCTTGGTTGAATTTCTTCGCGCGACATTCCAGGCGCGCAGGCAATCTCGTTCGCAATCGGCACCGGGCGTCGGCCGTCGCGATGCTTTGTTTGAATTAGACGAGTGGTTTCCCTGGATCGACCGCCGATTCTGGGTTCCGGCTGTTGAATGCCCAGCCGACGCCCGGACGACGCCGGGGCGCCGCTGCATAGCTGGGGCGGTCACGGGAATTGCAGCCACGTTCCCGGCTCGGCGGCCGACCGCCGACTGGCGGCGGCGGCCTCGCCCAGCCAGGCGCCGAGTCGCGCTGGCGGCGGTGGCCCTCAGGCCAATCCTTTTCCCGGTACGGATCAGTTTGCCGGCTGTTACCTGCATTGTTCTATCGACTGGGGCTACCAGTGCACCTCGAGACCTGCTGGATATCGTTTGTTCTTTTAGTCACACTACCATCTCCATTATAGGGTTTTTTCAAGGGCAAGCAAGGCCTGCATGGTTCTGGGAAATGCAGTGCTGCACAGAGCCACCAGTCTATCGAAACAACCAGTTCAGGATGTAGCTCCTTTGAGAATCTTCAGGGCTTCCCGCCAGCCATCTTACTTCGTTTGCGTTGCTGCACATGGCCCCAGGACCAATCTCCGTGTCCAAGACAGAATATTAACTTGTTCCCTTTCAGTAGAACTGCGGAAAGCTGGCTCTAATTTATCATTCGTAAGAACTGAACCAGAGTGCCAGGGTCAGTTTGATTTTCTATCTCTCTTGGACAAACGACCCATATTCAACTGCTGATTCCACATGAACCCTTCTCACTGATCTTAAAGTTCTCGTTGATGTTGCCATCTACCAGGGATCTGTTTTTTGGGGTGCGGCTCCACCCAGGGATCGCTCCCCAGGCTTCTACGCTCACCCGACAGCCTCCTCTCGTCGGCCTCGTTTCTCGGTCTCTGCATCGGTCGCCAGACAGCCTGGTATGAGTCCGACGCTCTGCTTTTTCCATCCATTTTCCAGGTGGTTGAAGTTCGGCGGGTAGTTGTACACTCCTGTAGGTTCCGGCCGCCAGCCTGTGTCCTGCCTGTCTATTCAACTAGCACCTTTATCAAAATTGTCGGTAGGCGTCAGCGTTGGCACATAACCGGGCGTTTGGTTCATCCCACCGTGCCAGTTCTTTGCTTACAAAAGTAAGCCCACTTGCTTTGCATTCGACAACGCGTGGCTCAGTTCGAGCAGAGCGGACTTCTTATTTCAGTTTGAGAATAAGTTGAAAGTCATTTCATCCCAAGACCTCTAATCATTCAACTGCGGATAAAACTGCGATCGAGCGCCAGCTATCAGTTAAACTGGGGGACCAGCTACTAGATAGTTCCTAAATTAGTCTGTCGCCCCTGCTACCCAGAGATTCGTCGGTGCACATCAGTCACTACAGCCTCACAGGCCTGTCTTAAGCCATTCGCCTACTCGAAGCATAGTTCATCTTCCCAGAGTCTGCGGTGCGCTCTTGCTCCCGCCCACACAACCGCACAGACAGGACAGGCCGGTGGTACCACCCCACCACACGGTGCTCTACAGTGAGGGTCCACCTAGGCCGCTATAGGCGCCTCGCATCGCACGCCTTTAGGTTTCATGCGACAGCTCGCGCATATTGGACTCATAATTATGTTTCAGGAGCAGATTGGTGATGCCGACAGACCACCCTAACCTGCTGACTTTGCAAACCCGGCCAGCCCGCGCCTGTCGCGGGGCGATCGAAAGACACGGGTGCCAGTCTCTCCCAGTCAGGCGTGCGGAGGTGGCCTCGAGCGCCGCGGCGGTTCCTCGGTCTGGGGCGGTTCGCCGAGGAAGAGCTGGTGAGGTTGGCGCCACGCAGCCCTCGGCATGTCGCCGCCTCGTACGGAAGCAGTTGTGGCACACCCCGCGAGAAGAGTGCACGCTGACGGAGAGAGTCAGCTCGCACCGCAGTCAGTTCCCAGGATCCCAAAACCGTAACTGTTGGATCATGCCCGCCGCTGAGTCCTCAGACCAACCTGCGGATGCACCACGTTTACCTCTCCGATGGTTCACGTATCTTGTTTCTCTTCAAAGTTTCTTTCTTTCCCTCACAGTACTTGTCATATCAGACTCGATGCAAGTATTTAACCGCTTAGATGAGTTTACCACAGCCTGGCGCCTTCCCCAAACCTTGACTCTGGGACGCTCATAGTACACGAGGCACCGCTGCAAAGCCTTACCTGCCGCTCTGGAAGTGGCCGATCAGAGACTTCGGCGCGCCTCTTTACGCTGGTAGCGTCCACACCTGGTTCGTCAGCGCTGACACTGAAGGATTCATTACAAACTCTTCCCGCCGCTCGCCGATACTGAGAAATCCTTGTTAATTTCTTGCCTCCACTTGGTGCTATGCGCTTCAAATTCCTTCGGTATCTAAATCCGTCTGGGTCGGAGTATTGCTGTTTTTAAGCTTCTTGGCGCGTCGCATCCACACACCGCGCACACCATTCGACGCGCGCCACAATTTATATACTCGCCAGCCGCGCGGCTGCAGCGATGTTTAGTCAATCCGGGTGCCGGACGGCGGCGCGGCGACGACGGTAATACGGTAAGAGAGGATCGCGGCCAGCAGAACGCCTCGGTAGACGACCACAGGACGGGCGGCATTGTGCGCCAGTGGGATCTGGGCGATCCGCGAAAGCCCGCGCGCTTCCACACTGGCCCGACAACCATGAGCAATGATGTACTGGCTGTTCGATGACCCACGCCGCCGCCCGATCGAGACCGCACAGCGCGAGCAAAAGCGGTGCTTTAGATATTCCGACCCTCAGACAGGCGCCAATACAGGATGAACCGGGCTGCCGCAACCATTCAAGATATCGATGTTCAATATGTTCTGCAATTCCATTCATTCACGCAGCTGTTTGCGCTCTTGCCATCAAACACTTTTGAGTGGTGATCCACCACTACGAATTATCATTTACAGCGATTTTTATTTTGTTTTTCCCCATCCCTGCTGACTTTTTGAGACGAGAGAAAAGAATAAAATTCTCACGGTTTCAATTTTGCAAATATTGAAAATTGGACGACAGACAGAGAAGGCTGAGGCGGGAAGGCTCGTCGTGAACACCCCCCCTCTTTGCAGCCTCATGACCTCCCGGGAGGAGCTATCGCTATTTTCGAAGCCAAAAATGGCGTGATGCCTCGGCGACAGCCTCGCCGGCGGCAGCCGTCAGACAAAACCAGCAAACCGAGGCGGCACGCTCATTGCTCTGAAGGACTTGGCCGGCAGGTATGAGCAGTCTGCAGCGCCTCTTTGAACCACCGTACGGCGAGGCACAAGCGTGGCTCCGAGCGAAATGCCGTGAATCGTATCTGCGGACTGTCAGGTGCCGAAAACGGTAGCGAATCAAATCGGCGGGGCGGCGCTTCATGCGTGCAATCAAACAAAGTTTCTTTCCTTCGGTTTAAATCGGACTGCGCAGGTACGCTTTGCAACACGCTTGTGCTGAGCCTTTGGCGCGTGCCAGCTGGGATACGTCGCGATCCTTCTGGAGAGGTCACCTGAAACCACAGCCACATTTATTTTCTCCAGGCGATCGAGTTCGGAAACCTTTACTCAGTGGCGGTGCCAGCGCTTTCGTACCAGACCAGAAGTTGATCGAGGCCCTCACTGGTCGCTCAATCCGGTGACGCGGCGGGCGGTGTGCCGCAAAAGGCAGGACGTAATCGCGCGACCAACAAGCTCGCTTTTCCAATTCCTCGTTCGTGAGGAAAGGTGTACGGCTTCAATCCCATGGCACGAAGGAATTCGCGGAACCGGCCCGCCTCCGGGCAGGGAGAGCATCACGCTTCAGTTCCTTCAGTGGCGCGCGTACCCGACCCCGGACATCTAAAGGCATATGGCCTGTTATTGCCATTCGTGGCTAAACGCCATCGTCCCTCTAAGTTGCGCCGGCGCATCGAGGACCGGCGGAACTTCTTCGTGGCTGAAGTCTCGTTCGTTACTCCAGGGTGCAGACAAATCCATACCAACTGGGCGGCCGTGCACTGCCCCCACCGAATCAGAAAGAGCTGTCAATCTGTCAATCACCAGTGTCAGACCGGGTAAGGGGTTTTTTCCGTGTTGAGTCGCAGAATTAAGCCGCAGAGCTCCACTCTGGTGGTGCCCTTCCGTCAATTCCTTCAGTTCAGCTTGCAACCATGCTTCCAGGTTTAAACATACAGTTTTTCCCCGGAGGCTGCCCACTGGAAGTCATCAAATAACTCCTGCCGGATCGCTAGTCGGCATCGTTGTAGTCAAATTTCGACGGTATCTGATCGTCTTCGCGCCTCTGACTTTCGTTTCTTGGTGTGAAAATTATTCGTGCCGGCAAATGCTTTCGCGATGTTTTCGTCTTCACCACGGCGATCCAGGGAATTTCACCTCTAACGCCGCAATACAGATACTGCATTTGTCCTATTAATCGTCACCTCCAGTTCCGGCGTAACAAAAATGGAACCGAGTCTGTTCCATTATTCCATGCCATTATTCCAGTGGCTGAGGCTGGCGCTGAACACTCTAATAATTTTTCAAAAAATCGTGCCGGCCACCGGGACGCTCAGTGAAAGGCACCACGGAAACCGGCGAACAGTGAACGAGAAGACAACAGGCGTGTGAACCGGCGCCGAGCCAGACCGCCACTCTGCGCCTCGAGATCAACTTCCTCAGGCTTTTAACTGCCGACAACTTTGTATACGCGTATTGGGCTGGATTACCGCGGCTGTGGCGCGCAGGCTAACCTCAATAGATCCTCGTTCAAAGGTTCAAGTGTACTCATTCCAGTTACAGGAAGCGCTCAGAGTCCCGTATTATTTGACCCACACCGTCTACTGCTCGATATCAGTCCGTGGGGATGCTGCGCCTGCTGCCTTCCTTGGATGTGGTAGCCGTTTCTCGTGCTCCCTCTCCGGAATCAGGCCGGTTACCCATTGCCGTTACAAACTTGTGATAGGCATGTCGTCACCATCGACATTTGATAAGGCAGACATTTTGAAAGGTCATCGCCAGCACATGAATAATGCAGTCAGCACAAAGTTATCCAGTCACCAGTCAGGACGCCTTGCCCGCAAAAGGTAACTGACGATTGGTTTTGAACTAATAAGCGCTCTTTCACGAGGTCAGGCACGGCCAAGCATGTAGCCGCTCTCGGTACCCCCGGTATCCGTAGAGATCGCGTCATCTGTGAACCTCTGGCCAATTTGTGATACGATAGCCGGTTTTTCGCCCCGCCGAGACAGTGAACAAACATGCGCGCCGACAATCTTTGAGACAAACATGTAATCTATAGCAGGATCAGCGCAGATAGCTCTGTCATGGACGAGACCGGACCGTGTGCATCGAGGCCAGGAACAATGCTTTCTGTGCAGAGCGGATCTGACATCCCCGGCGAGAATGCGAAATTAGTGATGACAGCGCTCCTTCCCTGGTTTTGCCATCAAGACTCGCGCCTCATAAACAAAACAACACCATGTTTACCTATGCCGGACCTGACTCGTGCAGATGAGCCTTTAACGGACCACGCCGTCAGGCGTTTAGGTATGAACGACTTCTTGCATCACACACGACAAAAACTCCGATATACAGATACACCACCAGCGGCAGCAAAGACCGCGCCGCCGGCAGGCGGCGAGTCTTAATAGCGAACGCTACGTATCCTTATTGCTGAGCCGTTCGCGTAGAAAAGCGAGGCGCGCGCAGCCGTTAGAACTATGCGCCTGGTGAACCTCGCGCTAAGAACCACGCGTTCGTACTTCATTTGACTCTGCCGTCCGATTTGGCCTCAAAACGAAGGAAGCGCGGTTTGTGAACCTCTTCAGATATAGTATGTTCAGAGTGAATTAACATTCGTGCGTTATTCATTCTTTCCTATAGAAAATGAATATTTCTGGACTTTGCCATTTTTTCGGTTTACGGGCGTTGGTCCCCACCGTAGCTCGACCGGTAGGGGCTAGAAATTATGAAATTTGAAATTTGCTTTTTCTAATGCTAGTCACACGGCAGTATTAAATTTTTATCATTAACGGTTCGGATATTTTACTCGGTAGAAAGAGTAAAACCCCTTTTAAAACAAAATACCGTCATTTTCATGAATACGGATTATATTATATTTGATAAATGAAAACAAGCCTCCGTTGTGCATCTTTTAATGAAACAGTTGGGTTTGTGACAAAGCTAATACACTTCGTTTAATCTGCTTTAAAAAAATTAAAAAAACTCCACTATAAGTAAATGCAATGCCTCACCTGAAATCCAAACCTTTTTGTGATTTCAATATAAAAATTAATAGTTCAAGTTCAGACGATAGTTCAGAAATTTGTGTTCACATTTCACTCAAACACAACCAACAACTTTCAAAAGAAAGTTGAGAAGAAGAAGAAAAAGGAAGAGAAGAAGAAGGGAAGAAGAAGAAGGAATTTACGTAAGTAAATGCAATGCTTTGGTTTGTTTTTTCAACACCGGCGACGCTGTGTCTGTGTTTACATTTCTAAACTAACAAGCGTCTCACCCGTGGTAATCACACGTGGTTATAACATGGTAAACGCGCATTGGGTTTTGAAATGTAACCAGATCCGTCCCGTGTTGAAAAAAGAAAACAACAACACCCAACGCATTGAATGTCCCGTAAATTATTTCTTCGTCTTCCGCGTCTATTGACGAGAACAATGAAAACCACGGTTGACGGCTGGTGTGGACACAATACACTCCCCGCTCTCTCTCTAAATAATAATGTTTTTATGTCTACTTCTTCTTCTCTGCTAAACAATCCACATTCCCAAAACCACAATTTTCCAACCAGCCTCCTTTTATGTTTTCCTAATGCGATGTGGTATAATTTATACATTAAAAAATAATAATTCAAGTTCAGTCGATCGCTAAATTTGTGTTCACATCTCCCGCAAACACAATCAGCCTCAGAAGAAAAAGAATAAGTTGTAGCCTACAGTTGTAGCCCATATTGGTTTGTTGCCTTTCTATCTTCAAAATTTTACGTACAGCCCCCACCCCCTTACCATAACCGACCAGGGGCGAAATCGTATGTACAGTAAAATAATCGATCTTACACATTTTGGACATGACCCCACTGGTACATACATTGAAAAAAAAATATTAATTGGGAGGGCCGGTTTGATCGCAGCCCTTGCTGATATATTATTAAAGTAGTGCGGGGGCAATAATACTAACTTTATTCTAGATTTCGCCAACTAGAAATTTATTGTGTTAAAACTTAAAGTCACAAATTTACAATGAAAATTAATTTTTATAATAAGACCTTTAAGACATATTAAATAATTTTAAAAAAAAAAAAACTGATCTGTGTGTTCTTTTGTGAAAAAAAAAATGATGATCTTTTGTATACTTTTATGCTGACAGGCTTGCTTTTCTGGGTACACTTTCTAGGTGGTCGATTGAACGCTGGTAAGAGTAGTGTTAAATATACTACATTTAGGAGATAGAAAAAAATATATATATAAAAATGTTTGCGGACTTGTGAAATTATTTCTCTTTTTTTTTTTCTGTACACTTTTACTTTGTTGTAGAAAACGAAAAATGTTTAAATAATGAAGGGTCTCGTCCTATCACAACCAAACCGTTTGGGTCACCGGCGCATTTTACCATTCCCAAATTGTTGACATGCTGTTTATTTGTTTGCTCGGGGCGGGGGTCGAACCTGCGCGGTCGGTTGCCGAAGGACGAGACGGGACGATAGGACGCGCCGCCGCCGAGGGCGACGCCGCCGCCGAGGACAACACCGGGGACGACTTTCCCCGCCGGGCGACTCCCCGCCGAGGACTAAGACGACGAGACACCACCGTGTTTGGTGACGACGACGTTTGTTTTTTTTTGGGACAAATTTTGTAAAATTGGGTGGTTGGGACTGCGCTCGGGGAAATGGAGATGTTGTTCGTCTGGTGGCAACAAATCTCCGGTCCAAGGCGATCTCAAAGCGCGGGGGTTTGGCTGCTCTGCCCAAAAGACCCCCCGACCGAGAACAAGCGTCTAAAAAGATTTCCCCCTCCACGCCGCATGGGGTGAAATTGGGGGTCCCCGCCCCCTTTGATCGGCGGGGCGGCGAACCTCTTTCGGGCCGACCAGGTCGGGCTGGGCTAAACCCAGGTCCCGACCATATCGTTCCTCCCCACGCAGTGGTGCTAAGAATATCGTCGCAATGGGGGGGTTCCCTTAGAGGGGTTCAGCCCTAATCCCCCAGATGGTAGCCTCGCACCATTGGTTATCACCAAGCACGTGAACCAAATGTCTGAACCGCGGTTCCCCTCTTAAGGGAGGGTTACAGCAACGACTTGTCATCAGTAGGGGGAAACAACCTGTCTCCCACGGTCTAAACCCAGCTCGTTCCCCTTTGGGGGGTGAACAATCCCGCTTGGGGAATTCTGCTTCCCCAATGATAGGGAAAACCACATCGAAGGGTCAAAAAACAACTCCATGAACCTTCCCAAAGCCATTTTCCCTGGTAACTTTTTTTGACCCTTGTTTAAAAATCTTAAAGTCAAAAAGGGTCGATAGGCCAGCCACGGTTTTATTCGTACGAAAATCAAAAAAACCCACTTTTTTCCCCTTTTCTCACGCGGGGTTTTCCCTCCCGCTAGCTCGCCTTAGGACACCTGCGTTTCCTTTTTTTCAGATGTACCGCCCCGTCAAACCCCCCCTGACACTGTCTTCAGAGCGGATCGCGCCGACGACGAGCGCCGGGGGCCCAACTCCCAAAACAGGGGGTTGCCCCGCCCCCGCTTGACTGAATGAAAGCGATAAAAGTAGTGGTATTTCAATTTCGCTTGGCCCCCACCTATGCTAAACCCCTTTATGTGTCTTTCCAAAATGGGCTAGGCGCCCGGGCCCTATGAAAAGCCCTCGCTTTTACTGCGCCTTTGGGCTGACCCCAAAGACTCGCGCCATGTTAGACTCCGTCCGGTTTTAAGACGGTCTGGAATGCCGGAAAACTTGCCCAACCCCGCTGACTTTTTTCAAACCCGGAGCCCCCCGCCTGGCGGGGGGCGGGCGGAAGACCCGGGGGCCCAGCCCCCCAGTCAACTCACCCGGGGGAAGGTCCCGGCTCGCGGCGGTTCCTCGGGCTGGGGCGGGTTTGCCGGGAAGGCTGGTGGACGCGCCCCCACCTACAACCCCCCCGGCATGTCACCGCTCGACCACCAAACCGGTTGTGGCTTTCTGCCCGCGGAAAGTGCACGCGGCGGAGTCCGGCTCGGCACCGCGGTCGGTTCCCAGGGATCCCGAACCGCGACTGCCCCGGACCGCGCGCCGCGCTGAATTCCGCGGACCGACTTTGCGGATCCACCCGTTTACCTCTGGGCGGTTTCACGTACTCTTGAACTCTCTCTTCAAAGTTCTTTTCAACTTTCCATCACGGTACTTGTCCGCTATCGGACTCGTGCAAGTATTTAGCCTTAGATGGAGTTTACCACCCGCTTTGGGCTGCATTCCCAAACAACCCGACTCCTGAGACGCTCGCGGCCGCACAGAGAGGCACCTGCAAAGGCCTTACACCCGCTCTGGGTGAAGCCCCGATCAGGAGGACTTCGGCGCCCTCTGTTGCAGCTGGTGGCGTCCCACACACCACAGTTCCCGTCAGCGTGACACTGAGGGATTCGGTGCTGGGCTCTTCCCGCTTCACTCGCCGTTACTGGGGAAATCCTTGTTAGTTTCTTTTCCTCCGCTTAGTTATATGCTTAAATTCAGCGGGTAATCTCGTCCGATCTGAGGTCGGAGTATTGTGTGTTTTAAACTTTTGGCACCGTCGCATCCACACACCCTTTACCATTCGTGCTTGCTCACAATTATATACCTCCGCCAACCACTTGGCTGCCGACGAGCTCGATGTTTAATCAATCCGAGTCCTGCCGGACAGCGGCAGCGGCGACGACGGTATTACGGTAAGAGGGGAGGATCCGCACGACCAGCGGAACACCCTCGGTGGACGACCACAGGACAGACGGCGCATTGTGCACTTAAGGCCACGGGATCTGGGGCGATCCGCGAAGCCAGCGCGCTTCCACTGGCCCCGAAAAAAAGCAGGCAATGATGTACTGACTAATTTCATTGACCGCCGCCGCTGATCGAGACCCGCACAACCCAGCAGGAAGCGATTGCTTTAGACTAGCCGACCTCAGACGGGCGTGGCCCGGATGGACCGAGGCCGCCATATGCGTTCAAGATGTCGATGTTCAATGTGTTCTGCAATTCACATTAATTCACGCAGCTGGCTGCGCTCTTCATCGACGCACGAGCCGAGTGATCCACCGCACAAAGTTATCATTTGCTTGATTTTTATTTTTGTTTTTTCCCCCATCCCCTGCTGACTTTTTGGGGGCAGGAAGAGAAGAACAAAAATTCTCACGAGACAAATTTTGCGAAGTAATATGGAAAATTGGACGACGGACAGAGAAGGCTGAGGCGGGGAGGCTCATCGCTGAACACCCCCCTCTTTAAGCCTCGCGGCCTCCAAGGAGGAGCTATCGCGCTATTTCAAGAGCAAAAATAGCGCCCAGGTACCTCAACGACCTTCTCCTTCGGCGGCAGGCAAAGTCAGACAAACCAACAAACCGGGGCGGCACCGCTCATGCTCTGAGGACTTGGCCAGCCGGGCCTGAGCAATCACCGCAGCGCTCTTTGAACCCTACGACCCGGCGAGCACAAAACGTGGCTCGAGCCGTCACCGTGGATCGTATCTAGGACTGTCAGGGTACCCGAAAAAAGTAGCGGTCAATCGGCAGGGGCGGCGCTTCATGCGGTTCCCCCGTCCGACAAAGTTTCTTTCCTTCAGTTTCATCAGTTTCTGCCTACATTTTGCTTCTGGCTGCACTTGCGTGTAGTTTTCGCTGTGCCGGCGAGACCGATAATGATCCTTCCGCAGGTTCACCTACGGAAACCTTGTTACGACTTTTACTTTCTCCAAGCGATCGAGTTCGAGCTTCTTCTCGGCCAGCGGTGCCGGCACTTTCGTACCAGACCGAGACCAATCCGAGGCCCTCACTGAACCGCTCAATCGATAGTAGCGACGGGCGGTGTGTACAAAGGGCAGGGACGTAATCAACGCGAGCTTATGACTCGCGCTACTGAGAATTCCTCGTTCATGGGGAAGAATTACAAGCCCCAATCCCTAGCACGAAGGAGATTCAACGGTTTCCCAACCTTTCGGCCAGGAGGCATCCACGCTGATTCCTTCAGTGTAGCGCGCGTGCGGCCCCGGACATCTAGGCATCACAGACCTGTTATTGCTCAATCTCGTGTGGCTAAACGCCACTCGTCCCTCTAAGAAGTTGCGCCGGCGCATCGAGGGACCGGCGAACTATTTAATAGGCTAGAGTCTCGTTCGTTATCGGAATTAACCAGACAAATCGCTCCACCAACTAAGAACGCTCATGCCACCACCCACCGAATCAAGAAAGGCTATCAATCTGTCAATCCTTACAGTGTCCGGACCGGGTGAGTTTTCCCTCTAAGAAGTTGCGCCGGCGCATCGAGGGACCGGCGAACTATTTAATAGGCTAGAGTCTCGTTCGTTATCGGAATTAACCAGACAAATCGCTCCACCAACTAAGAACGGCCATGCACCACCACCCACCGAATCAAGAAAGAGCTATCAATCTGTCAATCCTTACAGTGTCCGGACCGGGTGAGTTTTCCCGTGTTGAGTCAAATTAAGCCGCAGGCTCCACTCCTGGTGGTGCCCTTCCGTCAATTCCTTTAAGTTTCAGCTTTGCAACCATACTTCCCCCCGGAACCCAAACACTTTGGTTTCCCGGAAGCTGCCCGCAGAGTCATCGAAGCAACTCCTGCGGATCGCTAGTCGGCATCGTTTATGGTCAGAACTACGACGGTATCTGATCGTCTTCGCGCCTCTGACTTTCGTTCTTGATTAATGAAAACATTCTTGACAAATGCTTTCGCAGTAGCTCGTCTTGCGGCGATCCAAGAATTTCACCTCTAACGCCGCAATACGAATGCCCCGTTTGTCCCTGTTAATCATTACCTCCAGTTCTGAAAACCAACAAAATAGAATCGAGGTCCTATTCCATTATTCCATGCACCATTATTCAGGCAGCTGAGGCCTGCTTTGAACACTCTAATTTTTCAAAGTAAACGCGCCGGCCACCCGGGACGCTCAGTGAAGAGCACCCACGGGAGAGCGCCGGCAGACGGTAGGGCAGGAGACAACGGGCAGTGAACCGGCGCGAGCCGGACCGCCCGCCTGCGCCTGAGATCCAACTACGAGCTTTTAACTGCAACAACTTAATATACGCTATTGGAGCTGGAATTACCGCGGCTGCTGGCACCAGACTTGCCCTCCAATAGATCCTCGTTAAAGGGTTTAAAGTGTACTCATTCCAATTACGGGCCTCGAAAGAGTCCCGTATTGTTATTTTCGTCACTACCTCCCCGTGCCGGGAGTGGGTAAGTTGCGCGCCTGCTGCCTTCCTGGATGTGGTAGCCGTTTCTCATGCTCCTCTCCGGAATCGAACCCTGATTCCCGTTACCGTTACAAACATGGTAGGCATGTCACGTACCATCGACATTTGATAGGGCAGACATTTGAAAGATGCGTCGCCGGCACATGAGGCCATCGATCAGCACAAAGTTATCCAGAGTCACCAGTGGGACGCCGCACCCCGCAAAGGGTAACGGCGATTGGTTTTGAACTAATAAAAGCGCTCTTTCCACGAGGGTCGAGCTTGTAAGCATGTATTAGCTCTAGAATTGCCACAGTTATCCAAGTAGGATCGTGTCATCTATTGAACCTCGACTGATTTAATGAGCTATTCGCGGTTTCACCGTGAGACAGTGTGAACTTAGACATGCATGGCTTAATCTTTGAGACAAGCATATGACTACTGGCAGGATCAACCAGATAGCTGTCATGGACGAGACCGGACCGACAATGCTCGGGGTAGGGAGACAGCGCTCTGTGCAGAGCGGATCCCGACGTCCCCGGCGAAAATGCGAAATTGAAGCGAAACGACCGAGCGCTCGCTTCCACCGTTTTGCCGGCAAGACTCGCGCCTCGCCAAGCAAAAAACGACACCATGTTACTGCCTGCGGACCACAAGCTCGTTGCGAGAGCCGGGCCTTTTAACGAGACCACCGTCGAGCGTTTAAAATTTTAGACTGACTGCATCACACCGCGACCGAGAAACTCCGATATACGGACACACACCCACCACCAATAAGACCGCGCGCGGCAGCAGCGAGTCTTAATAGAACGCTACCTTGTCCCTTATTCGCTGGGAGCCCCGTTCGCGTGAAAAAGCGAGGAGGCACGCGCAGCCGTTAGAAACTATGCACGCAATTGGTTATCGACACTGGGGACCGCGTTCGCTGACTGGCTCGCCCGTCCGGTTATTTCAAAACGGGGAGGCACAGTTTGCAGACGCACAACCCAGATATAGTATGTTCCGGGAGTGGATTAACGTTCGCGCTTGTTCGTTCTTTTCGCTATGTAAAATGAATATTTCTGGACTTTGCCATTTTTTTTTTCGGTTTTACGGGCGTTGGTCCCCCCCACCGTAGCTCGACTTGGGTAGGAGCTAGAGTTATGAAATTTGGAAATTTGCTTTTATTTACTAATGCTAGTCACACGGCAGTATTAAATTTTTATCCAGTTAACGGTTCGGATATTTTGCTCGGGTACGAAACGGAGTAAACCCATTTTTAAAACAAAATACCGTCATTTTCATAGAATACGGATTATATTATATTTGATAAATGAAAACAAGCCTCCGTTGTGCATCTTTTAATGAAACAGTTGGGTTTTGTGACCAAAGCTAATGACACTGTCGTTTAATCTGCTTTAAAAAAAATTAAAAAAAACGTCCACTACGTAAGTAAATGCAATGCCTGGCAACCTGAAATCCAAACCTTTTTTGTGATTTCTAATATAAAAATTAATAGTTCAAGTTCAGACGATAGTTCAGAAATTTGTGTTCACATTTCACGCAAACACAACCAACAACTTTTCAAAAAGAAAGTTGAGAAGAAGAAGAAGAAGAGAAGAAGAAGAAGAGGAAGAAGAAGAAGAGGAATTTACGTAAGTAAATGCAATGCTTTGGTTTGTTTTTCAACACCGGCGACGCTGTGTCTGTGTTTACATTTCTAAACTAACAGCGTGCTCACCCGTGGTAATCACCACGTGGTTATACACACGTGGTCAGCACGCTTGTTAGTTTAGAATGTAACACGACATCGCGTCGCCGGTGTGAAAAAGAAAACAACAACACCCAACGCTTGAATGTCCTACGTAATTATTTTCTTCGTCTTCCGCGTCTATTGACGAACAATGAAAACCACGGATTGACGAGCACAATTGTTAGCGACACAATACACTGCTGACCGCTCTACC
>JADZMA010001401.1:0-19906 GCA_020796225.1 Arion vulgaris
GATCAAAAAGAAATTTATCATCAATATAAGAAAGAGGTTTCATTTTTTTGGGACATGTAATGGGGGAGGGGGGGCAGCAAATTGTTTTAGAGATAAATGAGGGTAGACGAGACAGAGGAAAAAGAGCAACATTTTGATAGCTTGATTCATAGCAGGGAAAGGGCGTCAACATCTGAGCTGATAGCAAAGGGAGCTGAAGAGTTTTTGGGAAATCCATGATCCCCCACACCAGCCGCCGGAACCAGATGATGATGATAGTTTATTATATAGCATTTTTCGGGGCAAGAACGTTTTTTTTTTCTTCTTTTTTGACCATTTTTAAAATCACTCTGTTATGGCATGTGATCTGAGCCAAAGATCGAGTGTGTTGTTTTATGCCCCTTTGGTGACTAGGCCCCCCCGACGTATTCCACCATTTTATTTGTGGGTAGCTCCCCCAAATTGCTTTTTTTAAAACATCTGTCCCCATTTTTGGGATTTATGATCTACTCCAAAGAGCTGTACCTTCCATATGTGGGTTGCCGGATTGGGAACTTTTCCCATTTTTGGGCAAAAAATTTGTCCTAGGAACATCTTACCGGGGAACACCCCGTGAAAAGTGTCGACCTACGCGTTCGGAGTTGGACACCCTTTAAATCTTTAAGCCCCTGACCACGTTGAGTTTATTCTGGAATAGGGAAAATTTCAGTCTTTTTGAGGCGAGGTCGGACTTGGCAAGTTCAGTTTCTCTCATTTTCCCTGTCCCGGAAACACTAACTGGTGCTTCGTACAAATAAGTAATATCGTTTCATTAGGCGCTATCAGTAACGATTTTTCGGGGCCAAACATGACCGCCCGGGGGCTCCGGGGATTTAGTTTAAAAAAAATGCCCCGGGTTTTTTGTGAAGGGGTTTCTTAGGGGCCCAAACGCAACTTTAGGATTTTGCGCTTGGCCTTGACCAATATCTACGCTTTCCTCTTGTCCAAAAAGCAATGATGAATCCATGAATCCATCAATCCATTAATAATTCGTTCAATCAAATGAGTTAGAAAATACGAAAACTGAAAATCTATTTTCACGTACACGTGGAGAGTGAAACGTATATACACATTAATTCGGTCACAACTTTTTTATACAGATTATTCGGTTACAATGCGTTTTCATACAAATTAATTTGGTTACAACATGTTTTTATACAAATTAATTCGCTAGCTAGAGGTAGATAGAGTGAGAAGGGGAAGATAACTACAAAATAAATTAGAATTTGGTAGTGATCAAAATACGCTTAGGTAAATTATCAGATTTTTAAACCACGAAATACATCAAGACGCAGTCTGCGACACATGGTCACACGGGGCAGATAAACGGGCGCATACGGTGGCGCTCATTAATAATTAATGAGTTGATGTGATAAACGAGTTTGTACAGAAGAAAATATCACGTACAAACACAGTGAAATAATATACACAAACACTGGGAAATATTATGTACAAATACTGGTAAATTTCAATGGTAAACACTGGGGCGAGTCTGAGACAGTGGAACGATTGCGTGAATTAAGAGTTAAGTTTAGACATACCAGACAGTGTTGTCTTCTGTAGAGAGAAAGGTACACTAATCAATTTCTCATGGTATGTTGAGTAAATGGACTTTCGGATTGCTCAGCAGCGGAGGATAGAGAACGAATGGGAATGTCCAATGTGTCATGACGTCGATCGTATAACATAACTGGTAAATTGATGCAGAAGAATCTAGCTTTCTTCAACCACTAATACAATTTCAAATTATGAGAAAGTGCATGTCAGCTCTCGAGAAAACACTAATACAATTTCAAATTATGAGAAAGTGCATGTCAGCTCTCGAGAAAACACCAATACAATTTCAAATTATGAGAAAGTACAAGTCAGCTCTTGAGAAAACACTATAGTCTGTCCATTAATTCGTGAGCACGTTTGAAATTGATTTTCTCAAAAACTACCTGTTGGATCTCAGTGATTTTTTTGCATGCAGCCTTAGAATATCCATGACGCTAAAATAAAGCTAACAGTAGTCCATGATGCTACGGATTTTCACATCAGCGAATTCTTTGATCTTTATGACAATGCAAATACGGGGCTCAAATTTTAGATTTTACAGTATCCCTAGAATTTGTCATGTCAATTCTATTCATAGGTGTATCTCCATATTAACTTGATAGGTCAAGTATTAAGTGTGTTGCCCTTTATGTGCAATCGTAACTTGGATACAATATGCAACAGTTAGTCCTCCCCTTCGGTCACCATTAGACCCCAGGGTGTCTTAACTTCACCACAAATTGTATGATGGTAGACGTATTTGGATATGGAAATGTATACGTTGCTATTTCTCAGTCTGTAATCAAATATGATTTGTATCATCCCGAATCTGACGATTCCATGAGGTTGATAATTGTTACGGGCTGGACAAATTGTAATCCATCTCGGTGCCAGTACTCGTCTTCCTCTCGAGCACATGTTCAACACACTTCTTCCAGAACTGCATGTCTATCATTGAGAGGGACTCACGTGTCAGAACTTCAACATCACACATTTTAAACGTCCTGTTCTGTTCGGCAACTTGCCCTTTTACTTTAGCCCAGACAAGCTCTATCGGATTGAGGTGAGCATGATATGGAGGTAGTCGAAAAGACGTGTGGCCGTATTCCACAATGATTTTGTCAATATGAAACACCTTTGTCTTATTTGTCATCTCACCAGGTGCAACAACTCGGGTTTCAAATATGTATCATCGAAGCTGACATTTTCCTTAGCAAGCCAAGTCCTAATTTGATCTTTTGTATTTGATGCAGTTGGTACTTTGTCTTCCGCTGATACTGCGTTGTGATAGGATGCATTATCCATTACCAAGCATGATGGTCTGTTTAGAATTGGAAGTAGATCTTTCTCCATCCAGTGCCTGGAAAATATGTCCATTCATTTCTGTGGTAGTCCTATCGTCGGTACTTTTTGATTGGAAAATAAGTCCAGCGTCATGGACAAGACCTTCTTCACTGCTTCCTGCATGTTTTAGTATAATACGCTGGCCTTTGCTGCTTGGTATTTTTCTTTCTGTTCACCGTCTACTGATTGCCATTCTTTAGCATTGGTGTGGTGAGCATTGACCCGGATTCGTCCAAATATACAATATCATAGCCTTGCCTCCGCCGCTCACGGATCTGCCTCAGGTATTTACTTCGAGCAGCAATTAAATGTGGCTTTTCACAAATAATATTCCTGCGCCTATAGTTTTTCTGAAGGTGAAGCCGGCGGCTCTTACAATTTTTTCATAGAGTACTTTTAGAAATGTCTATGCTGCAATCTGATTGCAGTTTTATTTCAGTTTCCAGAGAGTCAAGTTGATTTGTCGCAAACATTTTCAAGAGCCCTGTCTTATGATATCTATGTCAAAGTCGTCAATTGTTCTTTTCCGTCCTTGCTTGACGTTAGTGCACTTTGTGTCCTGTTTAATCCATCGGGAAAAGTTCTATTCGGACTGCGCCAGTGCGCTCGTTTCTCAGGGTTATGAATATCGCAATATAGATGACTCTCTTAGATTCCCTACGGAAGTGTTGGTATAGTAAAACTGTAACCTTCTGCATTGTTATAAATGTGCACTTCAGACTCATATGAATGTGATATCAATGTCAGTTTTGATAAGCCAACAAAATATGATACAATACTTCATACAAATAGCGAGATACGTTCCTATAAATACAACGGTATCCCAATTATAACGTCATATGCTTTCCGCGTTCAAAGTCGACTGTTCGGTCACGGGATTTCGTGAAATTGTTGTATACTCACGATATTTCATGTTACCATAATGTATTTTTAGAACAACGCGTCTGTGTACCGTAGATCTGTTACTATTGTGTAAAATCCGGTGAGGTTGATTTTAATATAACCTGAAGAAGACATATTTCAAACTACATCAAATTTTCTTTGAAAAAAAAATATTTCTCTAGCGTCATGGATATTCTAAGGCTGCTTCAAAAAATCACTGAGATCCAACAGGTAGTTTTCGAGAAAATCAATTTCAAACGTGCTCACGAATTAATGGACAGACTATAACATAGAAATGTAAATCGTATTCTTCACAGTTTGTTTTTCGTCCAATATTTTGCTATTTCAGAATATTGATTCAAAATGATTGATACCGTTTTCCAACTCTCTATTTACTTTTTAACAGAACAATCATTCCTTGGTCCTGAATTTGACAGTCAATATGTCAATGTGGGCATCGTTCAATACATTGCAGTGGTATAAAACTTTGCACTCTAATATTTTCTCGAAATTTCTCAATTTATCACAGACATTCCGTTGCTGTCATGTTCATCTAATATTTCTCGAATTTCTCAATTATCACAGACATTCCGTTGCTTCAGTTCATCTAATATTTTTCGAATTTCTATTTATCACAGACATTCCGTTGCTGTCATGCATCTAATATTTTCTCGAATTTCAATTTATCACAGAATTCCGTTGCTGTATGTTCATCTAATATTTTCTGAATTTCAATTTGTCACAGACCTCCGTTGCTGTTATGTTCAATTCTTTTAATATTTTCTTGGATGTGGTTTCTGTATCTATCTAGTGTTCTTTAGGTGGTTTCTGTAGTTATCTAGTGTTCTTTAGGTGGTTTCTGTAACTATCTAGTGTTCTTTAGGTGGTTGGGTAGCTATCACCACTCTCAACCTTCTAGTCTCATCTTATGACACGCGTGGCAAGTAACAGTGGTTCTGATCTTTACACCCTAATTTTAACCCTGATAACCACTCAAGCGCTTTACTGGATTGCTTCTTTCTATTTCTGCCTTCTTCAACTCGTCCATATTTTATTTTATGTTTCAAAATTACTACATTCTTTTTTTGTCATTCTAGTTTACAGCATCATACAGTTCTCTTTCAAATTGAGTTTCTTCTGGAAAGATTTATTTATTCTCTTCTCTGTCTGTGATTTACGAAGGATCTCCTAGTAATATATTCCTCATTTTTCAATCTATCCCGCCTTCTTGTAACATTGACGACTATTCTTAAACAGTTGACATGTTGTGATCTTTCTTTCTTGGGATTTAGTTAGAGACCATGTTTAACATTGATAACAGTGAGTTGGTATAGATGGTGAAATCCTGCATCTATCGTCTTCTAGGTCTTCCGCTCATTCTTCTTCCAGGCACCATTCCCTCCAGAACTATCTTGTCTATGCACTCTTGTCGTTTGATGTGTCCTAAATGTGAAATTTTCCCCCTTGTGTTGGCGGACCAAGGGAGCAAGACTGTACACTCATCTACAAGGCATCTTAGAGGCGACTAGAATGGGTAGACACTCCCATCTACAAGGCATGTCTTAGAGGCGACTAAGATATGGGACTAGTAACACTGCCATCTACAAGGCATGTCTTAGAGGCGACTAAGATATGGGACTAGTAACACTGCCATCTACAAGGCATGTCTTAGAGGCGACTAAGATATGGGACTAGTAACACTGCCATCTACAAGGCATGTCTTAGAGGCGACTAAGATATGGGACTAGTAACACTGCCATCTACAAGGCATGTCTTAGAGGCGACTAAGATATGGGACTAGTAACACTGCCATCTACAAGGCATGTCTTAGATGCGACTAAGATATGGGACTAGTAACACTGCCATCTACAAGGTATGTCTTAGAGGCGACTAAGATATGGGACTAGTAACACTGCCATCTACAAGGCATGTCTTAGATGCGACTAAGATATGGGACTAGTAACACTGCCATCTACAAGGCATGTCTTAGAGGCGACTAAGATATGGGACTAGTAACACTGCCATCTACAAGGCATGTCTTAGAGGCGACTAAGATATGGGACTAGTAACACTGCCATCTACAAGGCATGTCTTAGAGGCGACTAAGATATGGGACTAGTAACACTGCCATCTACAAGGCATGTCTTAGAGGCGACTAAGATATGGGACTAGTAACACTGCCTTCTACAAGGCATGTCTTAGAGGCGACTAAGATATGGGACTAGTAACACTGCCATCTACAAGGCATGTCTTAGAGGCGACTAAGATATGGGACTAGTAACACTGCCATCTACAAGGCATGTCTTAGAGGCGACTAAGATATGGACTAGTAACACTGCCATCTACAAGGCATGTCTTAGAGGCGACTCAGATATGGGACTAGTAACACTGCCATCTACAAGGCATGTCTTAGAGGCGACTAAGATATGGGACTAGTAACACTGCCATCTACAAGGCATGTCTTAGAGCCGACTAAGATATGGGACTAGTAACACTGCCATCTACAAGGCATGTCTTAGAGGCGACTAAGATATGGGACTAGTAACACTGCCATCTACAAGGCATGTCTTAGAGCCGACTAAGATATGGGACTAGTAACACTGCCATCTACAAGGCATGTCTTAGATGCGACTAAGATATGGGACTAGTAACACTGCCATCTACAAGGCATGTCTTAGAGGCGACTAAGATATGGGACTAGTAACACTGCCATCTACAAGGCATGTCTTAGAGGCGACTAAGATATGGGACTAGTAACACTGCCATCTACAAGGTATGTCTTAGAGGCGACTAAGATATGGGACTAGTAACACTGCCATCTACAAGGCATGTCTTAGAGGCGACTAAGATATGGGACTAGTAACACTGCCATCTACAAGGCATGTCTTAGATGCGACTAAGATATGGGACTAGTAACACTGCCATCTACAAGGCATGTCTTAGATGCGACTAAGATATGGGACTAGTAACACTGCCATCTACAAGGCATGTCTTAGAGGCGACTAAGATATGGGACTAGTAACACTGCCATCTACAAGGCATGTCTTAGAGGCGACTAAGATATGGGACTAGTAACACTGCCATCTACAAGGCATGTCTTAGAGGCGACTAAGATATGGGACTAGTAACACTGTCATCTACAAGGCATGTCTTAGAGGCGACTAAGATATGGGACTAGTAACACTGCCATCTACAAGGCATGTCTTAGAGGCGACTAAGATATGGGACTAGTAACACTGCCATCTACAAGGCATGTCTTAGATGCGACTAAGATATGGGACTAGTAACACTGCCATCTACAAGGCATGTCTTAGAGGTGACTAAGATATGGGACTAGTAACACTGCCATCTACAAGGCATGTCTTAGAGGCGACTAAGATATGGGACTAGTAACACTGCCATCTACAAGGCATGTCTTAGATGCGACTAAGATATGGGACTAGTAACACTGCCATCTACAAGGCATGTCTTAGAGGCGACTAAGATATGGGACTAGTAACACTGCCATCTACAAGGCATGTCTTAGAGGCGACTAAGATATGGGACTAGTAACACTGCCATCTACAAGGCATGTCTTAGAGGCACTAAGATATGGGACTAGTAACACTGCCATCTACAAGGCATGTCTTAGAGGCGACTAAGATAGGGGACTAGTAACACTGCCATCTACAAGGCATGTCTTAGAGGCGACTAAGATATGGGACTAGTAACACTGCCATCTACAAGGCATGTCTTAGATGCGGACTAAAATATGGGACTAGTAACACTGCCATCTACAAGGCATGTCTTAGAGGCGACTAAGATATGGGACTAGTAACACTGCCATCTACAAGGCATGTCTTAGAGGCGACTAAGATATGGGACTAGTAACACTGCCATCTAAAAGGCATGTCTTAGAGGCGACTAAGATATGGGACTAGTAACACTGCCATCTACAAGGCATGTCTTAGAGGCGACTAAGATATGGGACTAGTAACACTGCCATCTACAAGGCATGTCTTAGATGCGACTAAGATATGGGACTAGTAACACTGCCATCTACAAGGCATGTCTTAGAGGCGACTAAGATATGGGACTAGTAACACTGCCATCTACAAGGCATGTCTAGAGGCGACTAAGATATGGGACTAGTAACACTGCCATCTACAAGGCATGTCTTAGAGGCGACTAAGATATGGGACTAGTAACACTGCCATCTACAAGGCATGTCTTAGAGGCGACTAAGATATGGGACTAGTAACACTGCCATCTACAAGGCATGTCTTAGAGGCGACTAAGATATGGGACTAGTAACACTGCCATCTACAAGGCATGTCTTAGATGCGACTAAGATATGGGACTAGTAACACTGCCATCTACAAGGCATGTCTTAGAGGCGACTAAGATATGGGACTAGTAACACTGCCATCTACAAGGCATGTCATAGAGGCGACTAAGATATGGGACTAGTAACACTGCCATCTACAAGGCATGTCTTAGATGCGACTAAGATATGGGACTAGTAACACTGCCATCTACAAGGCATGTCTTAGTGGCGACTAAGATATGGGACTAGTAACACTGCCATCTACAAAGCATGTCTTAGAGGCGACTAAGATATGGGACTAGTAACACTGCCATCTACAAGGCATGTCTTAGAGGCGACTAAGATATGGGACTAGTAACACTGCCATCTACAAGGCATGTCTTAGATGCGACTAAGATATGGGACTAGTAACACTGCCATCTACAAGGCATGTCTTAGAGGCGACTAAGATATGGGACTAGTAACACTGCCATCTACAAGGCATGTCTTAAAAAGCGACAAGATATGGACTAGTAACACTGCCATCTACAAGGCATGTCTTGAGGCGACTAAGATATGGGACTAGTAACACTGCCATCTACAAGGCATGTCTTAGATGCGACTAAGATATGGGACTAGTAACACTGCCATCTACAAGGCATGTCTTAGAGGCGACTAAGATATGGGACTAGTAACACTGCCATCTACAAGGCATGTCTTAGAGGCGACTAAGATATGGGAATAGTAACACTGCCATCTACAAGGCATGTCTTAGAGGTGACTAAGATATGGGACTAGTAACACTGCCATCTACAAGGCATGTCTTAGAGGCGATTAAGATATGGGACTAGTAACACTGCCATCTACAAGGCATGTCTTAGAGGCGACTAAGATATGGGACTAGTAACACTGCCATCTACAAGGCATGTCTTAGAGGCGACTAAGATATGGGACTAGTAACACTGCCATCTACAAGGCATGTCTTAGAGGCGACTAAGATATGGGACTAGTAACACTGCCATCTACAAGGCATGTCTTAGAGGCGACTAAGATATGGGACTAGTAACACTGCCATCTACAAGGCATGTCTTAGAGGCGACTAAGATATGGGACTAGTAACACTGCCATCTACAAGGCATGTCTTAGAGGCGATTAAGATATGGGACTAGTAACACTGCCATCTACAAGGCATGTCTTAGAGGCGACTAAGATATGGGACTAGTAACACTGCCATCTACAAGGCATGTCTTAGAGGCGACTAAGATATGGGACTAGTAACACTGCCATCTACAAGGCATGTCTTAGAGGCGACTAAGATATGGGACTAGTAACACTGCCATCTACAAGGCATGTCTTAGAGGCGATTAAGATATGGGACTAGTAACACTGCCATCTACAAGGCATGTCTTAGAGGCGACTAAGATATGGGACTAGTAACACTGCCATCTACAAGGCATGTCTTAGAGGCGACTAAGATATGGGACTAGGGAAGCTATACTAGTCAATTAAAAAACGTCGTAGAAATTGGATGTACTGGCCTACTTGTAGGCGCATAACTGGCACAACTTACAATAGCTCTAAGGCTCAGATCACACACAAATCACAAAGCGTGTTTGGACAAGTGATCGATATAGAGCGTAAGAAGAAGAAGAAACAGCGGATACAAGGCAAGAGGTCACACACACAAAACTTAGACGCCAGAAATAGCATGTGTATTTTCCCAGAGATCCTGATTCCGTGTAGGTGAGATCGAGTTCCTAGTCCTGTCGGAGACGGAGATAAAACATACGTTCCGTGTTCATTTTGAGCATAAAAAAAACCTTAGAAGTTCAAAATCGAGAAGAGCAGACTGGAAAGCTGGAGCCATTCGAATTCATTAGAAAGATTAACAAATATAACATACCTACAAATAATTTTCACGATATTCTAACTACATCGGACCTCACCGGTGCTACGGAGTTCGTGCACTGTCACTGAGATCTTTCTGTGTAAAAGTGACCCTGAACACACATGGTGTGTCACCGAAATGCAATGATGATGGTGCTATCAATCAAACAAAAAGTAGTGAAAAACACATCATATATAAAGCCCACACAAAAGCCCTTTTAGAAGCCCACTTTTCTTATCCTGACGCTGTAAGGGCAATATTGGATTAGAGAAAAATGAAAATAATAGAGAGAAAGAAAACTATTACAATTAACTGAATGCAGATAGCAGAATCACATCGCATGTGCTTGTCAATATTTTGATACCTAATCGAACATATCAAAAGAAAACATATTGATTGAGAAACCTAGTTTGCAGTTCGTTCAAGATAAAAGCTGCCAGAGTGACAAACCAAAAGTTGCCAGTTACTTATTGCGTTGTGTCTACTATTTAAACCGGTTCTGACTAGCTCGTACTACGTCACATTTGTTCATCGCCCCTTCCCGCACTAACAATTACACACTGCCACACAACCTTGACCTATGTTACGTCATAACTGAAACTTCGCATTTTCATAAACAAATGCCCGATTAGCTCCCTTGACGACGATGCTCCCTTAACGACGAGGCTGCTTTTATCTTGAACACCCTGTATATTTCTGAACTGAAAACTGATTCCGATAACAAAATTGTACTTACAATATTGGGAAAATGTCTGATGGAAAATGTGTGATTGGAAATGTTTGATTGGAAAATGTTTGATGGAACTCTTAAAATGTCTAAAGCCAAAGGATTGTCTTCATTGCACCGGGTTTTATCAGTGCAAATGGCCCAGTCCCTCTCTACAGAAAGGAAATGACACTTGCTGAGAGTATTGCACAAAAGCGTGAACTCCGTAGCTCCGGCAACAATCCTTGGGGTCTCTGGGATAAATATACTCGTGAACAGAACGGCGTGGGATGGATTTGATCTCACAACCTTTGTAACACAAGGCAAAGGCGTAATGACTTAGACACAGAGATAGAGCTAAGTTTGATGGAAGTATTATTTTGATAGAACTATGTTTGATAGAAATATTGTTTGATGGAACAATTTTTACTGAACTATGATCTTTAATGGAGCTATGTTTGATGGAGTTATGATTGATGGAACTATTGTTTGATGGAACTATGTTTAATGGAGCTATTGCTTGATAGAACTATTTTTGACTGAACTATGATCTTTAATGGAGCTATGTTTGATGGAGCTATGATTGATGGAACTATTGTTTGATGGAACTATGTTTAATGGAGCTATTGCTTGATAGAACTATGTTTGATGGAACTATTTTTGATTGAACTATGATCTTTAATGGAACTATGTTTGATGGAATTATGTTTGATGGAACTATGTTTGATGGAACTATTGTTTGATGGAACTATGTTTTGATGAAACTATTGATTGATGGAACTATTGTTTGATGGAACTATTGTTTGATGGAACTATGTTTAATGGAGCTATTGTTGGATAGAACTATGTTTGATGGAACTATTTTTGATTGAACTATGATCTTCAATGGAACTATTTTTGATTGAACTATGATCTTTAATGAAAATATTGTTTGATGGAACTATGTTTGATGAAATATTTGTTGATGGAATGATGGAACTATGTTTAATGGAAATATTGTTTAATGGAACTATGATGGAAATATTGTTTGATGGAACTATGTTTGATGGAACTATGTTTGATGGCGCTATGTGTGATGGAACTATGTTTGATGGAACTATTGTCTGATGGCGCTATGTTTGATGAAACTATTGTCTGATGGCGCTATGTTTGATGGAACTATTGTCTGATGGCGCTATGTTTGATGGAACTATTGTCTGATGGCGCTATGTTTGATGGAAATATGTTTGATGGCGCCATGTTTGATGGAACTATGTTTGATGTTCTTCTATGCGGAAGAAAAGGAAGATAATGTAAATTAAACGATGAAAAAAACCTTTGAAAATTTGTATTGGGAAGAAGAAAAATAGATTAATTTAAAACATTGAGGACACAGCACAAATTTCAACATCACACACACACATAGCATGCAATTCAGAAAATGATACTTGAAGAGAGAGTGTTCAAGAGAAATGATCAGAAACCAAATTGATATCTCAATGGGACAAACATATACACAAAAGTAATTATGATATCTGAGAAAATAATAAAGTCAGAATACATTTTTATCAATAGAGAGAAGTTGGAGGACAGTTATGAATATTGTGGTTCATTGATAACAGGCAGTGAAGATATGATGAAAGATTTCACAACAGCGGTTCCTAAACTTTGCATTACAGCAGACCTACTTTTAAATACATTTTGCAACAGCGTTTCCCTAAACTTTGCATTACAGTAGACCTACTTTTAAATACATTTTGCAACAGCGGATTCCCAAAAGTTTCTATATAAGAAAATGGACATGCATGAATTATCTTTGTGTTACAATAGTAAACAATGTTTTCAAATTACGGGAAACTTCAAACGATCTTTCATTTTGTTGTGTCAGACAATTAGACTCCGATCTGGTCCGGGTCCTTTGATTTCGCAGCAGAACTAGTTTCCCTACTGTTTTTGTACATGTTTTTAAAGCCCCATGTGAGTGCGGTTCAATTCCGCGGGCTGGCAGAAAAGCCACTGGTTATCCAGATTTACGGTGTTCGGGGCATGAACCGAAGGGTTACGATGTCCATGGCACCGAACCGAAGATCTGAAAGCTCAAGTGCTTCTGTATAGAGAAAAAATATATATTTAAAAATGTATTTTCTCTTGAAATATCAAAGATCATAATATTTCATTAAGCGCTGGGGGGCCTTGTGAGTATCTAGTGGACCCCAGGGTCCACGGACCCAGTTTGGAAAACGTCATATGCCATCTTTATATGTAACATATTACATCATCACAATGTTATACATCCTTACCCTGTCATAGCAAACATCACGAACATATCACACATTACATGACAACAGCCTCACATATCACACATTACATGACAACAGCTTCACATATCACACATTACATGACAACAGCTTCACATATCTCACATTACATGACAACAGCTTCACATATCACACATTACATGAAAACAGTTCAATATCACACATTACATGACAACAGCCACATATCATACATTACATGACAACAGCTTCACATATCACACATTACATGACAAAGTTTCAATATCAAACATTACATGACAAAAAGTTTCACATATCACACATTACATGACAACAGTTTCACATATCACACATTACATGACAACAGCTCACATATCACATTACATGACAACAGCTTCACATATCTCACATTACATGACAACAGCTTCACATATCAAACATTACATGACAACAGCTTCACATATCACACATTACATGACAACAGCTTCACATATCACACATTACATGACAACAGCTTCACATATCACACATTACATGACAACAGTTTCACATATCAAACATTACATGACAACAGTTTCATATCACACATTACATGACAACAGTTTCACATATCAAACATTACATGACAACAGTTTCACATATCTCACATTACATGACAACAGCTTCACATATCAAACATTACATGACAACAGCTCCAATCACATTACGTGACAACAGCTCACATATCTCACATTACATGACAAAGCCACATATCACATTACATGACAAAAACCTCACATATCAAACATTACGACAACAGCCACATATCAAACATTACATGACAACAGCCTCATATATCAAACATTACATGACAACAGTCTCACATATCAAACATTACAGCAACAGCCTCAATATCAACATTACGCGAACCTTCATATCACACATTACATGACAACAGCCTCATTTTCAAAATTACATGACAACATTAAATATCTCACATTACATGACAACAGCTTCAATATCTCACATTACTGACAACAGCTTCACATATCACAATTACGCAACAGTTTCACATATCAACATTAATGACAACATTTTAAATATCAAACATTACATGACAACATTTCCTATCAACATTACATGACAACAGTTTCACATATCAAAATTACATGACAACAGTTTCCCAATCAAAATTACATGACAACAGTTTCAATATCACATTACATGACAACAGTTATATCACTTACTGACAACAGCTTACATATCAAACATTACATGACAACGTTTCACATATTCACCTTTTACAAAAACAGTTTCACATATCAACATTACTGAAAAACAGCGCTTACATATCAAACATTCATGACAACAGTTTCAATATCACACATTACATGACAACAGTTTCACATATCAAACAGACTGTATCCATTTTCTTCTTCAGGCTCTATTCAACCTCTTGTTAACCACTCTCTGTGTTTTGTATACGATCTGAGCCTAGAAGTAATTGTATATTGTGCCAATTCACTTATAAGTGGATTAACACATGATTTCTGTGACATTTTTTTATTTACAAGGGTAACTTTTGACCTCTACCTCAGTCGCCTCTACGACATGTCTTGTTTGTATACATGTTTTATATTTATTTTTTTGCTTGAAATTCAAGATGAGAACATTTCTTGAGGACACCCTCGTGTACCTCGAGGATCCATCGTAGGTCTGACCCCAGTTTGAAACCTGTTCTACAAGATCAAATATGGCCGTACAAAAATGTTTAGCAGTTGAAAACATCATTACTTTTTCAGATTGGGCAACAAAGATCAGAGAATAAGATCATGCATATTTCCAAGGCACACACATATACGAGTTTGGACAACTAATAAATATCTGCAAATCTCAGAAGTGTTTATGTCATTTGAATGTAGAAGATTCTTAATGTGTCATAAATAGAAAAGAACAAACTGATATATAAAAAAATAGCTTTAAACAGAATCAATTGGTTTTAGCATGCAAAAAAATAAAAATGTTGGTTGATTGGTCATAAGGTCCAAATCATACAAGAAATCAAATATTTCTGTTTAATGGGGTCTGCTTTTTGTATGTTTGATGGAACACTTTAGCTTTGTTTTCAGTTTTACTTAATTCTATGCGTTTATGTTTATTTATTGATGACAAACTTTAATAATACTGATATTCCTTAGCTTTAAACTTAACTGTAATGAATTTAACCTTGGTTTAGTATGTTGTATTGTTTTTAAATTGTATTTGTCTAAATACAACAATCTGGAATCCCAGAATCCTCAAAAATTGTGGTCTTATTCCTATAAATTTTCAACTGACCCCACCGCGTATATTATCGAGGCCATAAGTGATTGATTGTATTGACGTATCCCAAGGGGAAAAGATCTGAGGAGTTTAGTTTTCTACCCTGTTTCGGTGTGTTGCATCTGAATTGTTAATCTTTGATGTCGCAGCATTTTGTGATATTATCAGTCATTCTATGTTATGTTACGCTATCGACGTCATAGTACATTGTGCATTCTATGGGTCTTCTTCCTTCGCAGCAGACATCCTAACGTCCATGATCACCGCACCCATAGAAGTTGATTAGTATATCTTCTCTCTCTACCAAAAAACGACATTGTCATAATATTATATTATATTATTATTATATTATTTTATTTATTGTATTTATTATTTGTATTATATTATATTGTATTTTATTGTATTATAAATTTTATTGTATTATATTGTATTTATTGTATTGTATTATATTGTATTGTATTGTATTTATTTATTGTAATTTTATTGTATTGTATTTATATTTATATTGTATTATATTATGTTTTTGTATTATTGTTATTTATTATATTATATTGTATTGTATTTATTGTATTGTATTATATTTTATTGTATTGTATTATATTGTATTATATTATATTGTATTATATTGTATTGTATTGTATTGTATTATATTATATTATATTTATTATTGTTTCATTGTATTGTATTATATTATATTGATTGTATTGTATTTATTGTATTGTATTTATTATGTTTGTATTATATTGTTTTTGTATTGTATTGTATTGTATTATATTATATTTTTATTGTATTGTATTTATATTGTATTATATTGTATTGTATTGTATTGTATTGTATTATATTATATTATATTGTATTATATTGTATTGTTTGTATTATTGTAATTATTTATTGTATTGTATTGTATTTAATATTTATTGTATTGTATTTATGTATTTATTGTATTGTATTGTATTGTATTTTATTGTATTATATTGTATTGTATTGTATTATATTATATTATATTGTATTATATTGTATTTAATAGTATTATATTATATTGTAATATTGTATTGTATTGTATTGTATTGTATTGTATTATATTGTATTGTATTTATTATGTTATATTGTATTGTATTATATTATATTATATTATATTGTATTATATTATATTGTATTATATTATATTGTATTGTATTGTATTGTATTGTATTATATTGTATTGTATTGTATTTATTATATTATATTGTATTTATTTTTTTAAAATTTATTGTATTGTATTTTTTATATTTTAATTTTAATATTGTATTTATTGTATTGTATTTATTTTTATATTAGTATTATATTATATTATATTTATTGTATTTGTATTGTATATTTGTTTTATTGTATTATTGTATTGTATTGTATTGTTTATTGTATTTATTGTATTTATTGTATTGTATTTTATTATATTGTATTTATTGTATTATATTATATGTATTGTATTGTATTGTATTGTATTATATTATATTGTTTGTATTATATTATATTATATTATATTATATTGTATTGTATTGTATTATATTATATTGTATTGTATTGTATTGTATTGTATTGTATTATATTATATTATATTGTATTGTATTGTATTATATTATATTATATTATATTATATTATATTATATTATATTATATTATATTGTATTATATTATATTGTATTATATTGTATTGTGTTGTATTGTATTGCATTGTATTGTATTGTATTATATTATATTGTATGTATTATTGTATTAATTTTTATTGTATTTGTTGTATTGTATTATATTATATTATTTTGTGTTGTATTGTTGTATGTATTGTATTGTATTGTGTTGTATTTGTTTGTTTGTATTGTGTTGTATTATATTATATTATATTTTAAAATTATATTATATTATATTATATTATATTATATTATATTATATTATTTATTTATATTATATTATATTATATTATTATATTATATATGATTGATCGTGATTGCTCTCTATGGATTGAATGAATTAAAAAAACGTCGTAGAAATTGGATTACTGGCCTCTTTTAGGGCCTACTGGCACAAAATAAGCTCTAGGCTCAGATCCACACAAATCACAAAGCGTGTTTAACAAGTGATCATACAGAGCGTTCGAAGTCGAAGAAGAAAACAGCGGATACAAAGCGAGGTCCCCACACCATCATCATTTCACTTTCATGAATATCAATTTGTGTTCCGATCTCTTTTCTCGATGATCTCAGCGACAGTGCTCCAAATTCCGTAGAACGAATGATGCTGCTAGATGTAATTTAAAAATGGTGTTTTATTTTAATCGTTTGAATAAACTATGCCTAGTCATCAACTTTGAAATCTACTATTCGATTTTCAAATTCCAAGCTTGTTTATGTGTGAGCTTGAACCTTGGTCAACGTTTTATTCCTATGTCTCTATTAGGATAAGAACATGATTTCACCTACACTGAAATCGAAACTATGAAGATATCCGGTCACTTCCACCAAGAACTAACTGAATACATTTGCAGCAAAAAACAGAGAGATCACTTTCTTCACATCCCATAATTACATAAAGGAAAACAGTTTGAGACGATCCTTTCTTACATACCATAATTTAATGAAACGAAACGTTTGTTTGATTGATAGAACCTTCATCATTGCACTTCGGAGAACCATGTGTTTTCGATCTCTTTCTTAAACATAAAGATTTCTGCGGCAGTGACAACTCTGCAGCACCGGCAGGCTGATGTTATTTATAAGGGAGTGTAACTATTTGTAATAAATTTTTTTTTAAAATTTTTCTAATGAATTTTGCCGAGCAGCCCAGCCTCTCTTGTCGATTTTTAACTGCCAAGGTTCTTTAACGTTTCACGATCGACGTAACCTCGTGTTATCGTCCGTCTAGATAGGACTAGGGAATTCAATTTCCCAGGATCGGGATTTTGGAAATTATTCACATGGCTTCACGAGGAGCGAACGGGGTACCCGTGAGACGAGTCGAGCAGCTAACCTCTAAGACATATAGAAACCTAAGGAAAAAATACATCGATCCGAGATAGTTTTCCAGATTCTGCACAAGAAAATTTTCAGAATCCGACAGTAAAGCATCATTGAAAATCTCGATTAATCATTTGGGTTCGATGGAAAAATTATAAACAGGGGATCTATTTTTAACCCCCAGAAAAGAGGGGTAAGGAAAACCACAGAAAATACCAGGAGAAGAGAGCTGGGGCTGATTTAAAATGATAGGTAAAACATGGAAAGATTTGGAAGGGATGGCAAAAGAGAGAAGAAATGGAAGAAGTTTGTTGAAGACCGTTCCGTTGGGAGTCGAAATTTAAAAAAATCGATATGTTGAGATAGTGAAATATCCAAATTGGACAAGACTGTAAAATGAAATTACCTGGACGGATTGAGACGACAGACAATGAGACAAAAGTTATCTGAGGAAGAAAGGGAAAACCCGCCGCAGTCACCTAAACATCAAACATTTTGCTTGCATTATATTCCCGTTGTAAAGACATCACGAAAACTGCTTTCTAAATATTTTGATTAGCGAGACGTAAGTTATTTTTCATTATATTTCAAATTTCAAGACGTTAGATGTTCTTTCTGTTATTTCGGTATTGTACGTGTCATGTCGCGGCTCGAAAGGGAGCAGAGATAGTAACACTGCGAGTTAAAAGGAATGTCGTAAGAGGTGACTAAGGTAGGCAGCCTGAAAGCTGCCTAGTAAATAAAAAGAGTCGCAGAAATCGAATGTGCTGACCTACTTGTAGGTGCATAACTGGCAGTACTAACAATCGCTCTTAGGCTTAGATTACATACAAATATCAAAGAGTGGTTTAACCATTGACGCGTTCGATGATGAAGAAGAAGAAGTATTTGTAAATTGACAAGGACAGACCTTCTCTCTCGTATTTGAAATGACACTTGGATTCTCCGAAAGGAGTTAATTCTCATTGTTCATATTTGTTGACCTACATGCTCTGATATAACCAATCAAAGAGGCTTCCTTAGGTTGAAATAGACGTGCCTCAGCTTAAAGATTTACCCCCTACATAACAAACAAACGACATTTTATTTTAGCACTGGTCCGTGTGTTTACGTGGCTCGCAAGGAGAAAGAATAGTAACACGCGACCTAAGGCATTTCGTAACAGCCGACTTATTTAGGGACATAGGCACCATTCCTCAAAATTATCTTCTCTAGGCACTCATGTCTTTTGATGTGTCCAAAATATTTAATTTTCCTTAATTTTGTGTTCCTTAATAGCCAACTCTCTTTAATATCAAGCTGTTGGGAACAAAACCTTTGTTCTAGTCTATGTCCATGATATTCTAAGTACTCTTCTGCAGCATTTTCATTCAAAGGCATTAATGATATTCTCACCACTTTGTCAATGTTACATGTCTCACAACCCTATTTTGCCAGAGAAAACAGCAGGCTCCTAAACACTTGATTAATGGATCCAAATTAATATAAATGATTCTCTATCTTTCCAAGCTGAACAGACATCTACTCGAATAATTGTCTCTAATTGTCTGAGTCGTATAAATTAAACCAAAATTGACCAGTCCTATTCAGACTACGAAATTGACCAGTTTTTGTGTGTGTGAAACAACACAGACTCGCTTCTCAGACAGACTACAACAATACGATCCCCCTAATCCCTGGAAACTCTATTCCCCCGCTTAATGT